>JAAGNO010017377.1:5478-24618 GCA_033439905.1 Ceryle rudis
CCAGTTCACTCAGAACTCTGGGATGCATCTCATTGGGTCCCATAGACTTACGTATGTTCAGGTTCCTCAGGAGGTCACGAACCTGATATTCACATAGAGTGGGAGTGACTTCACCACCTCAATTCCTGCCTTGTAGTTTTTTTTACTTGGGAGGTGTTTGGAGAGAGGTTGCCAGGGAAGACTGAGGAAAAAAAATCATTGAGAACCTCAGCCTTCTCTTCATCTGTTGATACTAGCTCCCTGTTCTTGTTCTTCAAGGGGGGGTATGTTTTCTTTCACCTCCCTTTTTTCATTGATATACCTGTAGAAGCCCTTCTTGTTATTTTTTTGCGTCCAGTGCCAAATTCAGCTCCAACAGTGCCTTGACCTTCCTGACCTCATGCCTACACAATTGGGCAGCATCTCTGTACTCTTCCCAGGATACCCATCCCTGTTTCCACTGTCTGTGCAGCTCGCTCTTTTTAGCTTTATCAGCAGGGAATGATTCAGCCATGATGTTCTCTTCCCTTTCTTGCTTGATTTTTTACACTTAAGGATCATGAGTTCTTGTATTCTATGAAAAGTGTTTTCAAAGATCTACCAGCTTTGCTCTGCTCCCTCATCCCTGAGGACCATTTCCCAAGGTGTCCTGTTAATTAACTCCTTGAAGAGCTAGAAGTTTGCCTTTCTGAAATTCAGGGTCCTGACTATGCTCCTTGACTGATTTGTGACCCTTAGTAATGCAAATTCCACCACTGCATGGTCACTGCTGCCCAGGCTGCCTCCAATGTTAAGGTCCTTGACAAGCTCACCTGCACTGGTGACCAGTAGATCCATTATTGCAGTCCCTCAGGTAGGGCTGTCTATTTCTTGGCCCAGGAAGTTATCATCAAGGCACTCCAGGAACCTCCTTGACTGCCCACTGCTGGCTGTGTTACTTTTCCAGCAAATGTCGGGGTGATTGCAGTCCCCCAGCAGGACGAGAGCCTGTGAGTGCGATACCTCCTGTAGCTGGAGTAGGAACGCTTCATCAATAGTCTGCCCTTGATCAGGAAGCCTATCGTAGACTCTGACCACAAGGTTCCCCTTGTTACCTTGGTCTCTAGTTCTTACCCATAGGCTTTCAAATTGCTATAATTAAGCTTGCTTGTGCAACCTTAATTCACTCGGTGACCATATGTTTCATCACAGACTTAAATTACTCAGTCAGAACCTTTTTCAATAGAGATTTTTCCCTTTAAATCATGTCAGACAGGTCTTCTTTGAGCACAGATATTCTGGTCTTTCTTCCTGCATCTGTTTGAAAGGTATATAATAAACAGAGCGGACTTCGGGAAGGAAAGGACACTATCATAAGTGTTTCTGCATGATGTTATGTACTTTACTCAAAGCACCATTTTTACAAGCATTCATCAGTTGGGTCCTTCTCATTTTCCAGTTGGTCAGCTTGCAATTTGAATATTAGTTTTACAGGACCACTCACTGCTGCAACTGGAGTTGGTGGGATACTTACCTTAAATATTGATATACAGTGAAATCTGTGGGATGCATACCTTAAATATTAATGCAGAATGCCATGCTTCAGCAGCAGTGTGTAGCTGCATATTTAACCCTGTACCAGTTAGCGTTCTGAGAGGTCGTACCTCACGGTGCTGTGTGGACATACACAAAGAGCTAAACAGTTCTAAGTTCCTTGAAAAGTCAGGTTATGTGTCTCATACTGGGCACTAAAATTAATAGATAATCAATTTCCTTCTCAACGTCTATTGTCTTATCTGAAAAAAAAATGAGACTAATAGGAGCCCCTTATCTCACATGAGTAGAATTAAAGTTTAATGGCAGTGAAACACTCTGATATTCAACAGATTAAAAATAAAAAGAAATTTAAAAAACTGTGACATTCAGAACTGAAGATAAAATTAGTGATGAGAAAGATCACTTTATTTTCAATGTTCCTGCTTGGCTTGCATTTAGGAGAACACACTGACTAGAGAGATGACTGATGCACAGATCTTGTGGAAAATAAGGTGGATAATGACTTAGAGAAGACAATAGTATTTGCACGTAGGAAGCTGTGAGAGTGGGTGTTGAACTGGGTCTGTTAACCTGTTCCTAAATTGAGGCTTTTTGTTCTTTTAAGGCTTTTTCAGGTGCAGATCCACTTCTGCAGAAGAGAATCATGGAGCAGTTTCTTGACTGTTTCCCCTCCACAGGCGCCATCAGCAAGTATCCCAATGGTACCAGGTGAATGCAGGGTGCTTCTCCCCCTACTTCCTAAAGGTGCACCTCTCTCTGCTCTGCATGTGCAAATATGAAAATTAATTTTTTGTTGGATTTTTTTTTCTTGGCAGAGACATATTAGAGGCACAACAGAAAGCAACCCTTTCCTCATGAACAGGTCCTCTGCAACTTTATTTGGTCCTTTGTAAAAAAGTACCATTTTCTAGGGATTTCTTTCCTGGTATGCCATTTTTGGCATAGGCAGTTCCAGACAGAAGGTAGCTGTTTTATAACTGGCAGCTGGTAACTTTCCCACTAATTTTACTATGCCTTCTGGTACATGTATTTTCCACAAATTATACTTTTCTTATAGGAGTGTTGGCACATCTTTAGAGTAGTGCTTGATTTTTTTGTGATTTTTGCCAACCCAAATTTCACAACATATAGGAGCAATAAATTCTGCCTTGTATTAGATGGCTGGAATTTGAATAGATGTTTCAATTTTAACCTCTACCTTCATCAGCATTAAGAAGTAACTGCTTGCCAACACAAACCACGCAGCTGCACATCTGTTTTCCTGCTCATATGTGGACTAGGGATGAGTTTCTCAGACAGCAGTAAAAGGACAAATGATAGTCTATTACAGAAACTACTGAATTCTGCAACAGCAGTGTTTCCTTTTGAGTGACTAGCCCCTCAAGCTGGAGCAATAACTAAGTCACTGTAAGATCTATGTATATTGCTCACAAATATACTGGTGTTTGCTTGTATGCTGATGTTATGTTCAGAGGTACAGGAGGAGCATTAAGGGCACCTGGGCTACCCTTCCCTCTTCATCCCAGCAGTGCTATTTCTACCTTCTCTCACCCTTTTGGAATAGCATTTCTGGTAGGAGACAGTGCCTTGTATAGGCACAAAGAAGCACCAAATTATTACAACCACTACAGTTGGAAATCTAGGTTTCATGTACTCAGTGCTTCTAAAACTTGATCCTTCCTTTATCCATAGCCTGTATTGGCTTTTGTTCCCTTCCTCTGTCCCAGTACACTATCATGCATGCGCTCACACACACACGCACAGACATGAGCCTGCACACACACACACACGCACACACTTCTCAGCATCAAATCCTCTTTCTGCTTTGCAGAGTGAACTCCTCCTGTGCATATTCTCCTTGCAGGTTTTGCTCTAGTCTGTAGGTTTCCCATACATTCACAGCCTCCTCTATCTATAGTAACTTGTTACCACCAAGTCACAATCCTGTGCTGTTCTTGGTGTCAGCTTCTGTGTGACTTGGATTGGTATTTGGTATTCTTCTGACCATTCCCAGACACCTTTGTCTGGTTTACTGCTGAGTGGTCCAGCTGGGTTGCTACTCAGAGTTTTGCTGGTAATGCTTCGCAGCAAAAGCTGATACTGTTATTCTTTATTACAGAACCAATTATCTCTGCTATAAAATCAATAAAAGTGTGGGGCTATTGATTAAGAGGCAAGGCAATGGAGATAGGATAGAATATCAGTAGTATATACTAATATATTCCACATCCTCTTGCCTCACATATTATTCTTACATGTATATCTTATTCTGAGTGATGTCTTTGCTTTATTGTAGTAGGTATTGACTCGGATTTTATCCATCTCCCAATAAAGTTGTTGCAAAACTGTAGAACAAGAGTAACTCTAATGCAATTACACATTGATTTAATCCTGTCTCAAACATGGAAATAATAAGTTCGGAGAAGCAGCTTTCAGCTGCAATCTATGGGATTTATCTCCAAATGTGTAGGGGATACAATTAGGTGAGTACTGTTCACCTCATCCATTGTGCCATTTAACTCCCAGTAGGTCCTTTTTCTTCAAGCATAACTCTCTGCATAGCTGTCACAGCACTTGTATAACAGAGTTGTTCATTCTCTAGCTTGACTTATTTTATATGGGTTTGTTGGCAATCAGACATAGCTGTACATGCATAAGCTCCAAATCACTTGCCATGGTCATCTTAACTGTCACTGCTTCCTCACTTTTTCCACCAGCAAGGACTGGAAATACTGGGGAAAAAAAGGAACATTTCACATAGCTCTGCAGCCATCTGTCCACCTGAGTTAGCACTGGTGAGAGCAAACCTCAGAGAGCAAGCCTCACCTGCCAGAAGATCAGGATGGAAAATACAGAGGTGAAAACAGAGAGTTACTTTCCTCCTCAGCTCCACAAAGTAATGTTTCCAGAAATACCTTGCCTTGATTTACTGAAATAATGATGAAAAATTTTGCAGGTTGTAATCCCTGCAACAGCAAAATATCACTAAATCCACCAGATAACAAAACCCACTTGTAGACAGACCTTACATTTCTTTATGTAATCACCACCTTACACTAAAAAAAAAAAGAGAAAACACAAACAAGCACAATAAAAATTAAACTTCATGCATTATTTTTACCTGCATTATCTATTATTCTTATTTCCCTGTTCTCTGAGAACTATGGGAATAGCCAGTTGAACACATCTTTATGTTTTCTCTCAATAAGTGGAACTGCTACCAGTAATTAAGATTTTGTTATGCCGATAGAACTTCTAGTCTGTTGCACTGACTGGGACTTTTTCCAGGAAAAAAAAATCTCTAAAACTCAGAAGCCAAGCAAAAAAATTCACCCTGCAGGCATTCATACATTTAAACATAGTTAGTTCTTGTATTTTTAAGAAGTAATTTCTCATTGTAATTCATTACCACTCCAAGGATTTAGACAGTTTTCAAAACCTTAAATCAAGTGGTTGAATCTGTAAATACAAAGTCATCAAGAACTTGTTACAAATCTTGTCAGATTTACACATGCAAAATCAGACGCTAAGCATTTTGCTGAAAGTCCAAGGCAAAGAATTTGGAGACTAAAAGAGGTTTTGGCTCATTAATTACTGCAGTCTTATCTTGGCTTATATAGAACAGTTTTCTGGGAGCCTAGGTTCTCATATGCAGAGAGGTCTGACCTTTCAGATACAATGATTCACATTCACATCAGTGGTAGGCATTTGCCATATGCAGTGATGGACTTTCCACAGTACACTCAGGGTAGACAGAGTTCGTAAAGAGTTTCTTTACCTTGATGGCTTGTGCATATTTCCAAATATGGGTCACTGGAGCTGATGTATACAAGCAATCTTCCATTTTAAGTATGGAGAGTGTGATGCTTTGGAGATCCAACAAGGCATTTCACTTAACTGCTAACTCTCTGTTGAGAGATTATGACACAGGTAGAAGAGTGCTTGTATGCATCTGATCAAATTTCAAGGTTTTGAACTAGGACTTTATATAAAAATGCTTGCACTATTCAAGGTGGGTTACTTTAAATTATTCTTCATCCTTAAGAAGCTATAGGCAAATAACATAATTTGTATTCATTTGTCTAATTTGAAGGTTCATTAAGCTGGGTACTCTGAGATTTCCAGTGTAGGATTAGATAAATTTACTGGGAGAAAGAGAATACCATCAATAAACTCTAGAGCAGGGACTGTCCTTTCTATTTGCAAAGCCCACTGTCCATATAGTTTAAATCTATCAACCCAGACACTTTAAGCATTAGCATAAGAAGGACATGAAGTAACAACAATAACCTTTACAACAGTGTGTGAATGTATAAAAAGTCACCTGTTCAACCCACACAAGCAGGCAGACAACTGCTGTGAGATCTGTTTGGCTGCCACATGTCCATTCAAGACAAGCGCCCTGGAGATAGTGAGGAGAATATGGGAGGGAATATTCTCTCACTTTATCACCTACTGTAACTGTGTCACCTACTGTGGCCAAGGAATGATGAAGGACCCAGAATGTATTTTTTCCTCCACACTCAGTATACACAAAATATAGCTCAGTCATGTTCTCATGAGTCTCCCTTTCACTGAGCTGACCTTCAAACTCCTGCATGCATGAGATCAATCACTTTGAGTCAGGAACACACTTCTCCACCCATCCACCCTCCCTGGACAGACAGTACAGAACAATTGGAGTTGATAAATGCAAACAAGACAGGAAGGTGTTGGATAAAGGTTTCCTCCCACTCAGTCATCTTCTGACTGAAAATTTTCTTATCCTTATCACTGAAAGACCTTTCCATTTGTCAGGCATGTTAATTTACTTTTTAAATATGTACCATTTAGCTTGTACTGGAGACTTTTCCCCAACATTTTAGTAAGAGGCTTAGAAAAAGGTTCAGTCTTGGTGAATGCAAAAGAAATTTAAAATCATGACCAACAAAGTACAAGTAAAATTTTTTTACCAATAGACTACATTTAATTTCCAGACTTTATTGATGGTGTGGACATGATAGTGCTGGTATTCTTGTAGGTAAATTTATATTGTAAGTTTCTCCATTTTCATGTAGGTAGTGTTCCCATTGTGTAGGGATTTTGTAATAATAATTAAAAGGCATATTTGTCAGAAATATCTAATAACAGTAGGTGCATCATGGTCAGCTTACCCCATGAGAGACCTTGGCTGTGTTGATTTCCATGAGTATAAACTTAAAAGTTCAATGAACTTCAAAGTAAAATGAACTTCAGTAGATCCAGTCTCTCACCTTTTACATGGAAGACAGGAAAGGCAAGAGGGAGAGAGGTAAGAAAAGCACTAAGGAAAAATATCTGTTGTATCTATTTATCTCTTAGCTCCAGAGGGTCAGTAAATCATAAGGTGGCAACAGAGATCACATGGGACCAACAGATAGAGAGGACTGAAAGATTTTCTTGGGAAGGGTCAGAAAAATACCTTGGAGGGAAGCTACAGATCTCCAGGTTTAAAGTGTGTATAAAGCAGCAGTTATGCAAGGAAAATGGCCAGCTTTTAGGACCTGCTTGGAAAAAGTGGCAGTCTGGAGACAGGCAGCACCTGAAAACCATGTTTCCATGCTGAGGGGGAGCAAAGCAGCACAGCAGCCAAGTGCCAGTCCACACGCATCCAGAGGTGATGGATAGACCCATTAGTTTTTAGCTTTGTTGCTGAGAAGTCAGTGCTGCATTGTTTTGTGATGTGACACTGGTCCACCAGGATCTGTGCTGTGTCAGTGAGCTAATTAGATATTCACTATCTAACGTTTGCCTGGTATTGCTTAACAGTTAGTGCTTTCTCATATCGAATGTCCTCTATCACTTTAAGATGTTGGGCTTGAGATTAAAATCACAAATTCCCCTCACTCTTATGTCCACAAAATTTTCTGCTGCCAAAAATCCTTGAATAATTGTTTTAGGCAGTTTCATAGAACTGTTGTGAGCAGAAAAAAATAAGAACTACATTTTTGTCCTTAGATAATCTACATGCTTCATTTATTCTCCTTTTTTTTTTTCATTTCCAAGTTATTTCATACCTGTTCATGACCTACTGTTCTCTTACTATCAATTAGTGATATACTTAAAAGCTAGGTTAAGTCTTTACTGTAAATAACCTTTGCTTCCAGATGCTAGAGTCAGATAAGGACCTGAAGACTAGTGAATGTACAAACTTAGAAGGTGTCTACACAGTTACATACTTTATCCAGCTCGAAAACAGCATGCTGGTTGTGTTTTGTTTTCAATAGAAGTCACATCCATTACCTGATGTGCTTAACAGATCAATAAAAACTCAAACTAGTACAACTGGAGGTCAGTTAAATAGAATTTGGGGGTCAGAACTGAGATATATGGCGAGGTATTGTAGGAAATACCTAAAACATTTGCATAAATTCACCCTCAGAAATGGATAGTGATGTAGCTTCATCGTCAGCTTTTAGTTTCAGCAGCAGCACATAGTTCAATGCATGTTGTATAAGTCACGCATGAAGACCAAATACACCGGTGGGTTAGTCTGCACTGAGCTATGTGTTTCTACATGATGCTGGCGCCCCAGATCAAAGTTTCGTGGTGCCAGCCTGGGAAGGAAGAAGCTGTCCACATTTGGGACTGGCACCAGCTGGCCCACTTCTTCAAGCATGTTGTTCCTCAGACAATACCTGGCCATCTGCTGTGGGCCAACGAGTGGTGCAAAGGACATTTCCAGAGTGCAATGATATTTTTATATATTTCATTAATTATTGTTGATTCCTGTCTTGTTCCTGAACAGAGAGTACATTTTCTTTTCCCTTGTACCTAGTAAACTGGTTGTGGCTTTAACGCTTTGCAATGGTGATGTTTCCACTCTCTTTGAACAGCAGTTTCTGACACCTGCAGGAGTCATGAGCACTCCTGATGCTCTTTCTGAGGCAGGTGGGCAAGAGAAAAAGTATGGATGTGGGATTAGTTTCAATTTCTTTATCATCCAGTGCTCTCATCAAAACAGTGCAGATGGCACGGAGAAAACTGTCTGCTACTGGTAAAAGTAAACATTTTCACCCTAGAGGCAGGACACTAGGCTAGTTAACTTTGTCTTTTTAAGGATTGGTTCAGCTCCTAAGACACTCCAGTGTGTTTTGCGCAGCTACATGCTATCCATGCAAAACATTTATATTACTTCAGATTGGCCCTATATTTTCAGATAACAAGACTGCTAGAAACATTCATGCCAATCTCTAAAGCATCAAACTTGCCAGGAAATCTTGATTGCTTTCTTTGACGGAGTTATGAGATTAGTAGGGAAGGCAAAGACTGGGTTTTTAGGCTGAAGTGAAGCATTTAATCAGTGTGTCATGAAATCCTATTCTCAGAATTATTTTAATTAGATATGAACAGAATCATATAGGTCAAATATTAGCTGAAGGGCTATACACAAAGGAGTGTGCATGACAAATCATTGTGATGAATGCAAAGTGGAGAGTAAAGGGGTTTTCCTCCTTGTACAACTCCAGAGCTGTTATTTAATTTCTAGGAAACTTCCTGGACTTCAGGAAAGGTACTACTACTTCTCACTCATAAAGGAGTGAGAAGAAACTGACCAGGCCAAGGCTCTAACTCACAAAAGCCCTTAACAAAGTGCCTAAATCCTCCAGCTCTCTTTGGCTTCACTTTAAGCACTTGCTTAGTGAAGTTCCATTGCTATGGCTCTTTTCCATCTCTCAGTCTTCTGAGTCTTGTGGTCCTTTACCTGCTGCACTTTAGAGGGGAGCAAAAGGGCGTACTCACTGACTAGCTCATCAGAAAATGGGGGAGCTGAGGTGGCAGCTAATGCCAAATGGTTTTCCCTTCTCTTCAAATCTGGCAGTTCCCGTACAACAGTAGACTCTGACAGGCATGGAGATATGCAGCCAGCTGGAGGGGAGTAAATCTGGCAAGCGGGGTGGCATTTTCTGATGTAGAAAATATATTGGAACTTAATGTTGTTTTTCAGAGCCAGGAAAATGCCACTGCAGGAGGAGGATGGCTAAAGAGCAACTGAAAATGCATGGTGAAGCACAGGTTGTCAGAGCTGTCACTTTAAATTGCAGGCTCGTTGTGGTGGGAGCAATCTCTTGCATGGGGCCAAACACAAAGCTGAATTTAAAACCAACTTCTATTGGGAGTCAAGTTTAAAGTTCCTTCAGGTGAGGTCTGCTGTAAAACAGCTGGCAACCTCAACAGCTTTGTGCAGAATGAGCACCCAGCATTTATTTTCTTCTCCAGCCTGTTCTGCAGGGATGTGGAGGGGATGGTTTTGAGGTCAATGTCAACTGCATCCCAGTGATCAGGATACTTAGGGTTGGATGAAGAACTGCTTCATGGAGTCTGAGGTTTTGGGGATAATGTAGGCACACTAAACTCCTTGCTGGCAAAGTGGAGAAGCAGCCCAAAATAAGTCAAATATTCATTTGTTTTAGATAACATGCTTGTGATAAGCCTGATGACTACAATACATCCTGAAAATTTCTGTGTGTTTGCTAAAGGATCAATACCCACCAGAGACTAAAAACATTTTGAAGTAAACTAAATAGTTTCCTGAGTGTAACATGTCTGGAAATCTAGATAATAGATGTCAGTATAAATCATTAAGCACACTAGCTTTCTATTATCTCCTAGCATCCTAATGTAAATTAAGTACTTAGGAAGCTTGTTAGTGATGCAGAGGATATTAGTGTAATCAAATTTATCATTCAGCTGTAGGTGACAATGTTACTGTGGGCTTAGTCTTTCATTTTCAGGTTTCTGTGACAATTCAAATACTTAGAGTTGCTTGGTCAGAATCTGTTTTTTACACCCTTCCTAGTGACAATACCTCTTAACTAAAATCCACTAATATGCCAGTGAATGTTTTTTCCTGTGAAAAAGATGACTGAGCCTCCCTATATTGTGAGTACCATCACAACCTTTAGATTGTATTTTGTGCTACTGCAAAATCCTCTACTGCTAAATACAAATGTCTTGATGGTATTGTTAAGATAAAAGGTAAAACTAATTTTAGAACAGCTTAGTAATGCATAGTCCTGCTAACAATGAGCATCTTTGCATGACCAAATAGTATAAGAGCTGTTTTGCTACCTCTCTGTAAGCAAGGGACATACTGGAAGAATGGCATACACAACCATTCTCCATTTTTGCATCCACCCAAGGCCAGCAACAATCTGGCCCTCAAGATTACAGTGGCAGTCATGGAGACTAATGTAGCGCCTAATGTGTCATCTGTCTTGCAAATGGATATTATTTAACCAAAGCAGAAGACAGCCTACGGTCAATTTTCATGAATTTGGGGGGAGGGGGCAGAAGTCAGTCTGTGAGCATTAGAACTAATGATGCGTGATGGGTTTTTATCTCAAAGTCTCTCTGCTATGATTCTCTGTTGAAGGGTGAGCTCATGCTTGTGTGTTTTCCTCAGTAAGGTTACTGACTGCAGACAAGTAGCATGTCTTTGCCTCTATTCAGCCACTTGTAGGAACTTAATAACTTAATGTCTCCTCCTCTGTCAGATTTGATCAAAATTGTATAGGAGATTCTAAAGATATTTAAAAGGAGACTAGCAATAGACACACATATGCCTGCATACATAGAGTAATCGCATAAATGTAATTTCCTTATTAAAGCAGAATAAAACCAGTCATCACTGTAAAAGGCTGTGCATGTAAGATATATCTCATATGCTTTCGCTTCAAATCTAGGACTTGTAGAAAGATTTTCCAATATATTTGGGTACCTTCATGACTCTAGTTGATTTCAATATTTAGGGTCCTATGCTCTCCAGGAATTTAGCATCGCACATATTGCAATAGCTAAAGCCCTTACACCTTTAGAAAAAATTTCTGCTTGCATCGTATGTTTTCTGAGACTTAAAGCATGAGGAAATGTGTTGAAGATGTCCTTATAATTATATCCAAATTATCATAATTGTATCACATATTATTTTAATTGTTTTAATAAAAACTTAAGCTACCACTACCAAGTAATTACCTCCCTTGGACAAGGTGCAACCAATTTTGCTAGTTATATGAAACATGAAAAGTGTCCAGTGTTCTTGTCTGAAACAGTTTGTGGGAGGCAGTATATGATGCAATTTCATTATACACTTTCACATGTGTTAGAAGGGTTAAATGGTGGCTGGAACAGCCATCTGCAGCTGAACTTACTTTTGGAGGTAGGTTGTTAATTCTTTCTAAGTGGTGGCAATGCTCATTATTTCCGTCAATGTGTTATTTGTTAAGGTCTCAACACTAGACCCAAAAGGCTCAAAGCAGAATTCTAGCTTGTTTGAAATTATGCAATTTACTTAGAAAAAACAAGCCAAAAACAAACAAAACAAACAAACACACACACACAAAAAAAAAAAAAAAAAAAACAAAAAAAAAAAACAAACCACTTGATTTTTCATCTGCTTTCACTATTAGAGGAACTGATACTCATCACTTTCTTAATATTTTTGCCAGTGCTTCATTCAGCAGGAGCATATAATCTAGAGAAGATGTCATTTTCTGTGAGCAATTATGTTGTCCTGTACTTTTGAGGAGATGCATCCTCTGTTGCTCACAATGTCAACCCACCTATGGTAGGTCAACCTCTTCTGGAGATCAGTAACAAGAATACTCAGTAAATGTTTGCTAGTCCTACAGCATTGCCTCCCACACTGTAGCTCTAGGGAAAAAAAAAACAGGATTTCTATGTTTTCACATAAGGTTGACAAATTACAACACTGGGCAGGTGAATTTGCTGCAGGGTGTATGAAATGCTTTCTTCTGACTCAAATGGGGTTGGTATATGTTTCTTAAATAATGAGTGCTCTGAAGCCAGTGAGGCTGTGCCAGTTCTACCATCGCTTGAAGAAAATTAGATGAAGTCCAACACTCCCAAAGCCAGTAGGCTCTAGGATAGCACCTGGAGGCTTGAACCGGAATCAGATCACTATAGAGGTAGGCACTGTTCAAGCACACAATAAAATATAGTCCTCCTGACTGCTTGAAGTCTAAATGCAAGTGCCTTATTCAATTGTATCTTTCTACTAAGAAAAACAGTGAAATTAATGATGGAATAACGATGATATATACAGAAATGGATTTAAGTGAAGATTAATTTTCTGACCAAATAAAATCTTCCCTATCTAGAGGTTCTTTAAATGTTATCACATTCTACAGAAGGCTTGCATATGCTGACAACAAATTGTAGGAAAAGACATTGCTCTTATTATAAAATACAAAAAGTTGGCTCTTCATAACACTTTTACAAAGAAGTAATAATGTGCAGTTTATGAGAAGTAATGTAAATTATACCTGCAACCCATTAAGCCGCCTTTTGTTAAGAAGCTCTGAAGTGCTGATATAGTCCTGGTATCAGCAAATCTGCCATTTTATTGCAGTTATTCATTGCCCACAGCAATTCAACAGAAAATTAATGAGCATCACCCCACCATAAATCTCAACAGTATTAACTAAAATGCCAGTTCTGTAATCACTTTTCATTAAAGCCAAAAATACTAATTAAAATTGATTTTTGCCTGTGCTTTGGTAAACTGCTGCCAGTGTAAGGATCTCAGCAGTAATGCTGGATGAAGGGAGAACTTTACTTAAGTGGATTTTATATATTGTCTTATCCCCTTTATAAAGATAACAGTGTGTGAAAGGATAAGGGCTTTGAGAGCAGAAACTGACAGGTTCCAAGAAGAAGGAGAAAAATGTGAAATCACTAGGGAATGAAACCTTATTAAAATTCTAATATCCTATATTTTCAATCTGGACTATGTCTGTCTTTCAGGCAAATGCCTATTAATACACCTCAATCAATAAGCTACAGAGGATTCTTTTGATGAATAATTGTAGAGGTGTGCCAAATATTTATGCCTCAGTATAGTCACCTTTTAAGGACCTTTCTGCATGCCTGAAAAGAAACATACTGCAATCTGATTTGGTTTATTTGGCTACATACTCCAGGAGTTGTGGAAAAACAAAGTTTGTTTTAATGATAAACTTCTGAATTGTTCAGTGCCATTCTCAGTGAGAGAACCATCTTGGTAATGCAAAATGAGGTGGAAGTCTTGCGAAGCAAACAAACAATCAAACAACCCAACTAGCTCTGTAGTTAAAATACAGATCATGCTGCTTAGATTCAGTCATGGACAATCTCAGTGCTGAAGTTAACTATTTATGGATAAACTTGCAAGATTATAACTTATCTACAGTGTAGAGTATGTGCCTGTGTGAGAGTGACAACATGTTATTAATGGCAAATTAAAACCAAATCCCATTACTGAACATCACTTTAACACACAGGTATTAAGGAACACTGGAACCTTCACACACACAGATTTGTGCTACTTGCATAATAGAGTAAGAGACAGTAGCAGCAGATTGTCTATCCTGTGAGTAAACATACACTTCAGCAGTGGGTTTTACTGATAATCCCCAGTATCAGAAAGTTACTGAAATAGGAGAATTATGCATTTCTGTCCATTGTCAGTTGGGCAATATACTAAAATGCAGTTGCATTACAAGAACTAGAAAGTGAAGGATATACGCATAGCCAAGATTTTGTAATATGGAAGAGGAACACAGAATCACAGAATCACACAGAAACACAGAATTGCTATGGTTGGAGAAGACTTTTAGGATCATGAAGTCAAACCATTATCTACTCTACCAGTTCCACTAATACACTATATCCCTGAACACCTTAACTAGACAGATTTTAAATACATCCAAGGATGCCAATTCAACCACCTGTTCCAGTCTTTGATAACCCTTTTGGTATAGAAGTTTTTCCTAATGTCAAACCTAAACTTGCCCTGGTGCAACTTGAGGCCATTTTCTCTTGTCCTATCATTAGTTACTTGTGAGAAGAGACCAGCGCCTACCTTTCTATAACCTCCTGAAAGATAGTAGAGAGCGATAAGGTCTCCCCTCAGCCTCCTTCAGACTAAACAACCCCAGATCCTTCAGCTGCTCCTCATAAGGCTTATTCTCCAGACCCTTCACCATCTTTGCTGCCCTTCTCTGGACCCGTTCTAGCACCTCAATGTCTTTCTTATACTGTGGCACCCAGAACTGAGCACAGTACTCAAAGTGTGGCCTCACCAGTGCTAAGCACAGTGATACAATCACTTCTCTAGTCCTGCTGGCCACACTATTTCTGATGCAGGAACACATATTTAGTTTTCTGGTAAACCTGCTTCTGCAGTGAAGAGACCTGCTTCTCCATGCTCCTGTCCCCGTGGACTTGATCACTTCTTTACTTTTCATTCCTCCTAATTCCATACCTCGCCTAACTCTGTGTTTCAAAGCTCTGGCTTCCCTTTTCTGTCCCTAATACTTATTTTCACATTATGTATCAGCACTTTCTCGCTTATGTCACTTGGATCTTTTTAGCTCCTTATGCAGTGTCCCTACTGGATTCTCCTACTATATCCAAGCTCACAGCAGAACTCTTCCCCTTTCTCCCTTATACCTACCTGAAAAATCACTCTCTGTCAACTTTCTTATCCTTGGTCATGTCTCCTTCTTCCCCAGGCTAAATCTTTCCTGATGGGATCTTCTTTTACTGGAATTGTTTTGTCTGGTCCCACTCACGTATTTCCCTCTGCAGGCAGGCAGTCGCGATCCTTCACAAGTTTTCATCCCAGGCACTCCATTTGTAACATTCACCATCTCCCCGGGGATGACACACAGAAGGAATTGTACTTCAGGTTATAGTTGTTCACAAATCCATCCCCCACTGTTAAGAAAATTTTGTTCTCTTTTAAGTATTTTGTTTGGAGCTAGTTACCATGGACACAAGACAAACACTTTTATTTTTTTGACTCAAAAAAGCTAAAGGGATGCTGCGTGAAAATTATTTGGTATTATGAGAATACAAAAATGTGAATGGTATTGTCACTACTTCTGATGTTAAAACAAGAGTACATAAAAATCACTATTATAATGAAAGATTAAATATAGTGGATGTTATAACAACTCTATATGGTTCTTCTTTACATCACTTGCCTTTACCAGTTCATGCAATATTCTGGATCTGTTGTTTCTGTTTAGTTTTAACAACACAGATATACTAAATGTATAATCATAGTCTAGAATCAAACATAAGAAGTGTCAATGCCAATGATTTAATTATGAAATACATAAAAGATAAAACTTTTTTTTAAATGAATTATGATAAATTAAATGCTTAGAATAAGAAAAATCTGCAGTGCATTAGATGAGCAAGAGAGATTGTTTCAATTCCAATCCAGTGCATTTTCTAAATTTCCAATATTTGTAATGGATAAAAAAAATTACATATTTTCTTATAGCTGTGCCATAAATTGGGGATATAATCTCATCATGCATCTGCTCCATTTGCAATCAATTAGTTTGATGAAAACAGGCTAAAGCTGTGCAGTGATCAGCAACAGAAATTAAATACGCTTCAGTCTTGATTACACATCTTGCCTTATCCATCCTAATGTCTATAGGGCACCCCTAATTTTTGTTGTAGCTCTGATAAAATTTTAACGTTTCTCATTTGAGTTTTCAAAAAATTGCTATATTGTAGTTTTTCCCATTAAATATTTCCCTCCAACACATATGGAGAGACTTAAACAAAGTACTGGGACCGATCAAAAATCCTTGAGACCGATCAAAAATCCTTTTGAATGGTGAACCCTTTCTCAAGTGCATTATGTCAAACTATGAATAGTAAAACAAATGTTCTATCATTTCAGTTCTGTTTCTGTTGCGGAGTCGCAAAGCTAGGCAGCGAATTCAGTTACTCCTTAAAAATGTTTCTGGAACTTGAACTTCTAAATACTTTGTATGTTATAAGGAGTTATTATGAAAGAAGCATAATATATCTGAAAATGATCTTTTCCTTAGAAATTACTGAAAATAGTAAGAGTATAGGAAAAAAAATTCTAATCTTTACAAAAAGTTAGAAATTAAAAACTCTAATTACTTAAGAACATGTCATCATATGTTTTCAACAGTTTTCCATATATGATATTCTTATGTTCAAAATATTTTACTTAACTAAATATTTTCCTACCACCCTAAACTCAACTTTGCATTAGCATTAAAACATCTCCAGAAAATGAATGGGGTAACTACTCTGATTGCACTGATGCAGTACAGCTAAGAAAAAAAGCAAAATAGGAAAAATAAAAAAAAGCCATTTCTATACTGTATGAAACATTGATTCTTGTTTTCAGATAAATGGAAATCTTTCCTGAATGGAATTTTTTGAGTGATTTTAAGAATTATTTAAGTATAATTTCCCATAGTCCAACTTGTCATTCAGCAGGGTATAGCAAAGAGCTCATACTAAACTGGACTTCACCAGAGAAGACACATCCAAGACAAATATCCTTGGACTGCAGACCCTGACAATGAGTTCTAATAAAAAAAAAAAAAAAGTGTATTTGCAACCAGTTTCAGGCTCTTTTCCTTTTATTATACAAGGCTCCAACTATAATTCAGCAGTTATTACAGCACTTTGACTTAATGAATCATGTTCCTCTTCTAAATGAGATCTATTTAAATAATCCCTTACATCACAAAAACAAACTAGAAACAAAAACAAACAAAACCCACGTCTTTTCTTTACTTTTTTTTTTTTACCTAAAAGGCAAAGCTTTGAGATTAGAGCTATATAATTAAATATTAAAACTACGACAATTTAAAAGCATAAATCTGCACCTTCTAAATTCCAAAGTACCATACTGCTGTTTCAAGTTGTAGTTGCCCTTATTCGAGAATTTTTAATTGGCCCTGTACTTTAGCACATCCTTAATACAGTAATGATCATTTTTATTCTATATAGGTTCGTGGATTGCAATTGTTGTTCAGAGCTGGGAAATGCCCTCCCGAATGAGTTCAACCATTTCACAAAACCTCTTAGTATGAAAACAATCCACTGCCAAGACCTTAAGTATCTGCAATTAACTCCTCGTCATATCTGAAGGCACCCATTATTTTGCACAAAAAAAGTGCTTTCTTAAAAAGAAAAGGGCCAAATTTTCCTCAGATGTCAGTTCATATGCTTCATCAAGGGTTCATCTAGCCAGTGTGCCAAATAAACTAATAGTTTTTTTAGTTCAGCCAACATTTTGTACTTCATTTCAAATATTCAGCAGTTATTTTAACTCTTGATTGAATTAAAAAAAAAAAAAAAAATCTTTCTCATGTTGCTAGCACTTATTTTGAAAGGAAGGAATGAGACACTGTGATAGAAGTGGTCTATCTAGAAGCTTGGTTAAATATCCGTTGGGAAGATAAAAACCGGTGAACTATCAAAACAACAAATTTCTTCTTTATGTCTATGCATTTTCATTAGGGCATTCAATAATGGAATTATTTTTTGTAACATCTTTGTCAGCTTCTCTTATTCTCTAAAGGAACTTCTGCATAAAGCAGAAGTCAAGGAATTGCCCATTGCTGAAGATGATGAGGGAGGGTACTTGTGGTTCTGAAGAAGTTCAGTCCACAAGCCTGAGCTGGCCCTGCAGAAGACTTTTGTATCCTGCAAAGGTGGATTCTTACTCTTTTTCTAGGACATGCCAAAAACCTGTCAAGTCACAGACTGACCTTTGAATTTTGGTGGGGTTTGCATGTCATATTTGCAGGAAGCAACACAAAGTGTTGAAAAGAAACACCAAAGCAGATCAGTCACAGTTTCATGCAGTATTGAAGACTTCTTGTGCATATATCTTTCACAGCTGTAGACCACACAAACACACAAATAATAAATAATAATCATCATTCTTATAAAAAAAAAATAGAACTAGAATAAAAAAAAAACCTTCTTCCATAATGGGACTGAAATTCTGAAACCATTAAAGACCAGACAAATTGTTACTCATAGATAGCATTATGGAGACCTTAGTGCTAACTGTGAAAATGAAGTGGCTTTCAGGAAAAGGAAATTTCAGCATTGTTTAAAACCCTTCTGAGTCCTTCTCTTGACCCAGCAAGCATCACCTTAGTTCATCATCGGGCATTTCTTATCCAAACACCAAAAAATATCTCTTTCTGAGACTCATCAAGTAAAAACTCAGTAGTGCAGACTTAATTTCCCTTCACTGCTTCTTTAATGTTACATTCTCAATAGTTTTCCATCCATTTTGTGCTGTAGTCAGAGACCATGCTACTCCTCTCAGGTGAAATGGTGTTATCTAATGGCCATCAAAAAAAACATTTCAAGAAATCATGAATGACGAGAGGAAATGCCTGTTCTCTGTCCACTGACAACTGAGATCATCTATCACTGCCAGTAAAGCATTTTTGGTTTTGTGCCTTGGCCCAAATCCAGACTGTGCCCGATCTAGGAGATTAGTTTTTATTAGATGATGTTATAGTTGGCCTTTGGTTTGCTTCCCTTCTTGCTCATCCTTAGCGATCAAAAATCAGATCACAAAATTATAAGATTGGCTTAAAAAAGACCCACGAACCTTTAAAAGGTTCACTGTGGAATGTCTTAATTTGTCTATCTCTACTTACATTTTTGAGGTTCACTTCAGTCAGGCTGTCCTTGATAATCAGGAAGGAAGGAAGGAGAAGGGAAGGGAGAAGGGAAGGAAGGAAGGAAGGAAGGAAGGAAGGAAGGAAGGAAGGAAGGAAGGAAGGAAGGAAG
>JAAGNO010017379.1:0-26262 GCA_033439905.1 Ceryle rudis
GGCTCCCAGCCCATACAGCACACCTCAGCCGTGCACGGCTCTCCTTAGCAAAACACAAATTATAAAGCACTAATTCCTGAGCACTGGCAATGAACCGTGGCTGACACACAAGCCACCTCAGAGTATTGTATGGCCCAGCACAGACAGAAATGGACACTGGTAATGATTTTAGATGCTGTTGTCTCATTGCTGGATGCCTGCAGTCATGACCACTGATGATGCTACAGTGTCACACACACTTGTTAACGTCTGGCTTAGATGACAAGAATGAGAAAAGGAGAAAGCTAAAAAAATCAAATGTAAATGTAAAAGAGGAGGAAAAATGTAAAAAGCATGGGTGTATAGAGGAAAGAAAATAAATAATATTTATCCTATCTACAGCAAATATAGTAGAACTATAGTAGAAAATAAACTATAGTAGAAAAAAGTAGAACTGAGCTGCAGGAAAGGCAACACCAAGAAGGGAGCAAAGTAATAGGGTAAATCTCTAGATCACAAAGTGGCAGAATAAACTGGCTAGGGAAAACATGGGCATTCCTTCACTAAAGACCTAAAAAGAGATCAAAACATTCCTGACAGACACTGGTCTAGATACAGGTTTTTATCTTCAGGAAGAACTGTCTCAGTTATCTCCTCAAGTCCCTTCTAGCCCCGTTTTTTTTTTTCTTAATGGGCACATGTGACAAAATAACAAGAGGTTAATAGATTTTCTAAAGACATTTTTACACAGGGATGACTGTCATGTCACAAACAGCAATTTGTGACATGAGAGGCCTTAGAAGCACAGCTAGTAGTGCTCTCTAGTGGAGACAAAAGAATAAATGCTTCAGAGTTCAAAGCTGGAGTGGCTTCCCAAAACAGAAAATAAACTAATCTTGCTGTATTTCAAAGATCTAATTTAAATAATCAAAACTCACTGCAAACATCAACATTGCCATTCAAAGCTGGAAAGGCAAAAGCAGTGAACATCTTCAGAACACAGGTTTTCTAGATATCTACAACAGGTAAAGTTTTGGGGTGCTTTTATTTCCTTCATCAGCTCAGCACATTGCTTCTAGTGACTTGCTTCACTACAGGCATACAATGGCACAAGGAAGAGGCTGGAGAACACCCAGTATGCAATATTTAAGGTGTGCTTTACTAGCGATATCCAAAAGCAATAGATACTGCAAAGCTTTAAGGAAAGTACATAATAAAGAACACGGATGAAGTGGAGCCGCTCTAGCATACTCCTCCCTTACTAATGCCACAATTGACATTGCTTCAGAAAGATCACAACATACAGACACAACACAGAAAATTTTGCAACAGTAAATTGCAACCATAGGCAGGGGGGTTTATTGCAAAATTTTCTATCAGGAGTCCAAGAAGCTAAAAAGCTTGCTAAGAACTTTGCCAAACATGCAGTTTTGAGTGCAACACTTAGTTGACAAAACAAGAACAGTGTTGTTATCACTGCTGTGGGCATAAGATCACAGCTGTGAACTTCTGAGATCTTCTGACCCCCAATCCATACACACTGCAAAATCTTAATGGTATGCCAATATTATTTTCTCAGTGGCACAGTTACACATCCATGCTAACTGTTTCAGGTTTTCTAGATATTCAGAGACAAACCTGAACTATTGGTGTTACCTCATTCTTTGTATTCTGAAGGAGGAAATGAAACTAGTAAGTAACTTTGGTGGGCTGACTGAAATTCAGGATCAAACGGGCTGCTAATTATCAGAGCTGGTGAAGGAAAATAGAATGAAAACATTGAGAGGATCTTTTCCAATTTCATATATAGCAGTAGAAATTATAAATCCCAGTTAGGTCCTCAGTTACATCTGTGTGGCCTAAAAACTTCCAAATCAAAACTTAAAGGGCATTTTCAATACAATGTGAACGTTCTTTATGGTTATATAGGTTTAGTTCTAAGTAGAACTGAAGTCTGCAATTGCTGGAAGAGAAAGTTATTTCAGTAATTTAGCAGTAATGGGAAGGAAAAATAATGTATGCCATAGCATGCAAAGCATAGCACACAAAACTACAGCGAGAGTAATTTCAAGTTTACAAAGGCACCAAAATTCAACAGTTATTGGTACATTTTGATCACCAACTGTCCAAAGAAGCATTAAGAGGTGAGGGGCTGCATTAACCTTGTCCTGTTCAAAAGATGAAGATGATTTAACAGATCTATGAATGCCAGTGCATGCTTACAGATGCTGATGTGACTAGGATGACTTTGATGTAAAACTTAAGCAGCAAAATAGCCTACAGACTAAGCCGTGTGTTTTCTCAGTTTTCTGTAAGAAAGTTTCAACAGCCTCCCTGAGGTCCCTGCTTAATCAGTTAACTGAGGGAGAAGGAAGAAGCAGTTGTGTGCAACCTCACAAAAAGAAATGCAGAACATTAAAAGGCCATTAACAGAGCATTTAACAGTGATCTTTTGGTCCACTCAAGGCCTCATTCTCCTGGGACCTATCTGAAACCACCACCAACGATACCTTGGCTGCAGAGGATTTTTATTTTTCTTTTAATTTTTTATAAGCATTGGAATAGCCAACTTTTCAGGATGCAATAGTTCCCATGAGTAATCCATGATAACATCAAACAGTTCCAGACCAGTGAATCAAGTTACTCGCACAACAATTCTGTTTTGCAGTTGGATGAGAAAGTAAACGGAAATGGCAAGGCATTTTTTCAATGTTGCTTTCAGAGACCAAGATTCACTTCTCCTGGTAGGGGTAATAAATGCAATGTAACATTATCTTCTCTCAGACTAGAGAAAAACTACCGCACAGGCAAAAACATCACTGACCTCGTACACTAGTCTTTAAATGGCTTATGTGCCATTAAATTAGGTACATAATGTTAGACAAGTTTACTCTCTGGTACTGTTCTAAGGCAATACTGTCCACACCTATTTTCAGACCATGATTTACAAAGAAAAAACCTCACAGAGCAGCAACACAGATGCACATATCTGCAGAAAGGCAGCTGTATTTACAGTAGTGGGAACTTGCAGTGTCAAAAGAGATAGAGGATGACAAGTTTTCTTTTGAAACAGCTGAAGAGCCTAGCAATCAGTCTCTGATATTAAGGAGGGTTTGCAATTTTATTTTCTGTTCAGTCTGCATAAGGTTAAGGAACAGTGTGTCACAGCAACTCCTAACAGTCCCTGGGGTCTTTCAGATTCTTTGAACAGTCCATCTAACTTCATCACCACGTATGGATAACTAGCAATTCTGTTTAGTTACCTTGTACCAGCAGACAAAATAGATTTTGCTTTCTAGCAGGCAGAACATCACCAAGTGGATAAACATCAAGAAATTCCCCAGCATGGTCTTGGATAAAAGTCTGTACCAAAAGCATCTAACATTTTTCTGTGTCAGTATGGATGTGTAGCTAACTGTGAGACACACAAAGAGTAAGCACCATACCTGTCACTCTACTGTATGCCCAGAATCCAAGGGACCCCTTTGAAGCAGCCGGTCTGTTAGTGTATAATATAGAGAGATGACTTCACATGTGTAAGCTTAGCTGATCCAGGCCTCCATTATTTTAAGAGTCAATTACCACAAGGTACCAGACAGGCAGAGAATTCTTGATACAACTTTGAAACTTCTCTCCATGAGAACATCTCAGGTTCTTTGTAACCAGCATACAGCCACCCAGGCTTTGTACCATACTCTAATAAATTGAGATACGCAGATTAACAGCTAAATCTGTGCCTGCATCCAGATTCATATGCAATATGAATAAATAAATAATCCTGCAGAATCTTTACATTCTGGGGCCATCTAAATATTTTTATGATATTAGTACTTAAACAGGAAAATATTGTATTCTTTACATGTATCCCCCTATTTTAACTGCATAAAGCTAATTTTTTGTATAATCCATGCCAGCAATTTCTAATAGTTTGAGGTGTCATATTCTCAGTATGGTATTGAATTTCAATCTCACAAAAAACCCAAAACAACCAAAAAGGGAAAATGAAAAAAAAGGAGAAAGTATTATTGTAAGAGTTAGCCAAGGCAGTTAAGTCTAAACTAAGAAAAGACAGAAGACTCAAGAAGACACTAAGCACCTTTCAAAATAAGTTTATCAGTAACCCTATCCATTTCCCATGACTGAGACCTTATTATCATTTTAAGCTTGGCTATCAGCTCAGGTTTGGACCATGACATAAAATTCGATCCAACTATTATTAAGAATAATGGAAGCATTTATTAGAGAAGGAAGGGCTGTTTGCTTTATAGTTCTCATTTGTTTGCTAACAAAACATTCTGTCTGACTTTATAAAATAGCAGCACTCAGAACGAGCAAACAGAAAAGAATGAAAACTTAAATGGGATCCAGTATTCTCTCCCAGTAACCACCACTTCAATAGTGTAGCACAAAAACGCAAGGGTAAAATAGAAACTCATTTTAAACTGACTAATCTTGATTAAAAAAAAAAAAAAAAAGAAGACTGTTAAAGTGGAATTCTTTTAGCAAAGACAATCTAATCTGAGGACTATTTCCTCCCAAAATCTGGATGTCCTTTAGACAAATTCCTAAGCTCAAAATAAAGGAAAAATCCTTTCCAATGGCATTACTGCATGCTAGACACTCCTGCTGCTGCTTAAATTAGCATGTCAGTATTCAGAGACGTGAAAAAACTACACTTAAAAGAAACAATAGATAAACCAGGTGATGAGCACCAGAAGCAGATTCAGGTGCTCCAGACACCAGTGTCCACCAATACACGGGTTCCTGCAGATCTGCTTCTGCTCATGTTCAGGAACTGTAAATCAAGCCGCACAAAGCAGAAGGATCCCACTCATGCAGTGGTAACAGGAGCATCTGTAACATGCACTATTTTTAGAAGCAGCTAGTCCAGTGCCAGCTGAGAGAGGAATGAGGAGCTGCAGGCCAGAACACTGGATCTGCCTGCTAGCTACTGCTCTATCTGACCCAGAGGTATGTGTCCAGCTCCCCCTGCCCTTCACTACTACCTAGAACATGGACTCAAACTGAAACAACCTTGATAGAGCCAGTTTTTGTCTCTCCTCAACTCGGTTCAAGATCTCCTGGACACTCACAGCAGTTTTTACTGCCTGCCCAGGCAGGCAGTGCTTCATGGATCACACTCTGATGATGTTTGCAGGTTTCTCTTTGCAGCCCACTACCTCAAGCATTTTGTAGGCACCTCGAGGCTTTGTATCACGTGATGGCAGGTACCAAAAGCAAAATAGTCAACATATATTCAGCAGAAGAAAGGTAAATACTAAAATCTTTTCTCAGAAGTCTGAGCATTTTAATAAAGTTTCTTCAGAGTTCTTTAAAAACTGCATTAAAAATTATAGCCAGAGACATCACATCAGAAGAGGAGGAAAGGAATGAAAATTATTGTACCTGACATTTAGAAGGAAAACACCACAGAGCTCACTCTGCAGAGACTGAGTCACATAATCGTACCTTTCAAACTCGACCAAAACTACTAATACTGTTCGAAGGTCCTGCATTCAGTTTCTGTGAAGGATCAAACTCAAAGATAGATATACTGATGTCTTAGTTTCCTCTGAGGAAAAAGCAAAAAGCACGCAATTCCAGAAATGAGGTATCAACACAAAAACTTGCAGCAATGCCTGTCAGCACACCCTTGGAGGAAAGACACTGTCACTGAACTTTCAATAAACTTTAGTCAATAAATATCAATGCATTCCTCCTTCCAATTTTGTCTCTAAAGCTTTAAAAATCCACATGCAGAACTCTGCCTTCTCTCCTTCAGCTGCAAGTACAGGCCATTCATATGAATTCATTGCAATAGGGAATGGCTTTAATTCAAGCATTTTACTGCACATTAAGTTACATAGGAGCTTTAACATGAGATATACCTACACAATGCTTAATTTCAGAAGAGTCTTGAGGTCATGTATTTGTGCATATATGCTACTAGAGACTTGCTGGAGATACCACAGTAGAGCTGCTGAACTGACACAGTTCTTACCAAAGCTGGAGGGTCAGCATTCATTTAATATCATATGATATTTAATACGGGCCAATTGTATGGATTTGAGTAGTGACCGGGTTATCTCTGCATTTGTGGCAGCTGAAATAACAGGAAGAACAACTCAGGCCAGGGGAGTTGATTGTTTGGTTTGCTGGTGTGGTCTTTTTCCTTGAAGAGTAGGAGAAACAATATAATGGCACCTTAAAATTTTACTGTGAAACTTTAGTACATATGTCTCACACATTGAGAAAAGCAAACACAGAGCCATTCAAGAGTTCTAGCTTACTCTTAGTATAACTATTGCCCACAGTGTACTAGAGAAGTCTTCTTTTTCTTCCCTTTGCCTTCAACCCCTCAAATAAATCCCCTTTATTGGATTATGGATTAATGCAGCAACTATAGCAGTAAGCTGTTTCCATGAGAGTGAAAAAAACATATGATGCAGACCATTAAGCAGAGTAACTTCTCATTTAGAGTTTCTGGGTCTGTCTTGGATATTACATACATTACAGGAAAACACTTTGTTTCATCAAATGTGTTTTGAACAATACCAATAGGACAGAAATTTAGCACCTGCTAAAACAGTCCCCCAATCCCTAAAGTAATCAACATGTTTCCATTAAAGCACCTCATGTCCAGTAAAACTTAAAGCAACTCATTTTAAGTCACTGCTCCCATTAAACAATGAGTAGTTTTGTGTTTCTGTATAAATTTAAGAATATTACACAAGTTAGATTCCCATTTGAATGCAGAATCATGAACTACTGGTGCTGCCTCTTGAAACTGTATTATACCATCCTCACACACAGACTGTGACTCCCCAAAACAAACAGAATAGCATTTACCCAAACAATTCAAAACATTTTACAGACATGGCTAAGTACCCTAATTTCATAAAGGATGAGGCAAAAAAAAAAAAAAAATTACACTTTTAAATAAGAGAATCTAGGAGAAAGTCAGCGGCAGAAGCTAGGAATAGAAACTCCAGTTTTTCCAACTATCATGCCATTGCTCTGTCTACATCTCCACCCAGTCCTACAAAGGACTGATGGCAGCTACATGAGTTTAAAAATAACTTCCTATTAGTAAGGCAGTGATGAAGACCAAGGCCCTATGGAAAAAACATATGAGCCAGAGTCTCAGTCAAGGCAGAACTAGACTCTAAACAGGGGAGATTGAACATTGTAAGGCCAGGTTAACATTATGCTCAACTTAAGGGAGATTGAGTTTTCCAAGACAACAATTTTAGTCTGAAGAACAGTGTCAAAAGCATGGATACTACAAAGCGAAGAATCTCTTCTATTAGTCAAACTGATATAGGTGAAGCGACCAGGTACAGAAGACCTCCAGGTTTCAAAAAGACAGAGAACAACCTTGAGAACAAGTTCAAATTGAGAATACGAGCTCTGATTTCATATGGACTATGTTAATTAATATGAAGCAGCTGAAAACCAGTGGAATGGAGATTTTTTCCAAATAAGATGGGAGAAATTAAAATGCCCTTGTCATTCAAGGAATGCAAAACAGTCAATTACTATTTACCTGTGATATACCAAAGATTTAAAGGAGTGAAAGGATATGCAATTCCATATAATCCCTCCCTTGAGGCCATGACAGGCTGCATAACCCCATACTTAAAGACAGATTTGTCTTCTGAAGGTTTCTTTAGGTCCACCTTGGTTAAACTCCTACTACCCAGTTCCTCTTGATACCTTGCTTGCCTGAAAGAAGAGAGTGGTTAGGTCTTTTCTCATTTGAAGATGGGAGTTCATTTGGGTGCTGAGCAGTTGTTTGCTTTCCCTTCCTTTACTCGCCTAGACTATTTGGTGAACTGTACTGACGACGTTACTTTCTGTTGTGGGAATATGTAAGACCCACAGATTTTGTTGATTTTAGTGGGGACAAGAGCAAATATTTACCATAGGATGGTGAAGATTCATTGGCAAGCTTTGCATTTGTTGCTCTATGGGACCTGGTACTATTTGATGCAAACTCATCTACAGAAAGTTTGGCTCGGATCATGAACTTGACAGGAGGGGCTTATTAGAAAGCTAGGGAAGAGTGTCAGAAAGAAATTTCTTCTGCGTGCTTTTTCCACTATAGCAAGTAATGTTTAATCATTTCCTGCATAGATTCCAAGCATAATGCTAAGCCACCGCAGGGATGTTTCTTCTTGTATTGCAAAAAGTTCTCACGTGATGTTCCAAGACTTTACTGTTTTTCTGGAGGAACAGTGTTCTGAGGTATATATTTTGAAAGATGAATATCAAATAGCTACAGGCTAAAGTACAAATTTTACTGTATGATGCAGATGGTTGCTGGTTTTAAAGCTTTGTTGTGTCATGCAGTTGGTGGGCTCACATTTGTTACTGAGATGGATGGCTGGGAAGTTGATACTGATTAAGAAACCTATAATGAAAAAGCTAACTGAAGCAAAGCTGGGCAGCTAGAATTCTGCACTTTGGTTTGTTTCTTTATCTTTACTTAATATATCTTTCCCATGAAAAACTGCACCAGAATTACCAGTTTTCTTTGACATGGACAGCTGGCATCAGCTGCCATCACATACTCAAGTTACAGATGGTGAGCAGTCATTACAATATCAACACAACCTCAAAACCAGTTCTCCAACAGCAGGCCCTTAAAACAAAGTTTCCACAGTTGGATAAAGGGTTAAAAAGTATTATTCAAATCCACACAACCTCTTCCATTCCGTTACTTATAACATTACTTTGGACATTAAGAATTTACAAATATGAATCATGTTTAGCTAGCTGCTGCCTCAGAACTAAATTTCCATGTTAACTACTTTTACAGTATTTTTATAGTAGCCATTACGAAGTCAAAAACCTTGGATACCCCAATTGATTCTAAAAATTCAGAGGGCATAACTGACCTTTCCATTTTGTACATGGGGAAGCTGAGGCACAGACAGTGGCAAGCACAAAGTGCTGAGGAACATCTGGGAATAGCTGTCTGAAGGGGTTGCTAACATGGCCTCTGAGAGAGGTGGCTCCTTAAAGAATCAGGACTGACTCAAGTCATTTTTTTGTCTCAAAGATGTATACAAATACTGAAACAGCGTTAAAATGCAAAACAAGAGCATGAGCACAGAACAGGACAAGCAAGGAAGGAGAGGGGGGGAAAAAACCTGCAGCCAGGAGATAGCACCAAGAAAAGAATGCACTAGAGAGAGAGAGAAGCCTCCTAGCACATGCTGAAAGACCACAGAGAGAAAGATGAAAAGCAGGGAAGGCAGTAATCAGAAGAGGTAGGAGAGGGCACTGCGTGGTGACAACAGAGAACTCCAACTCCAGTCTCCTCATGGGAAAGGGAAAATTGTGCTTTCCTGCTCTAAGTTTCCTCCATTTGCAAACCCATGCAAATTTGACATTAATGACATTTATTTCAAAAATGAACTCTAGATAAATTTATGCAAGGACAGCTTCACTGCTTGCCATAATTTTCCCCAATAAATTGTCTCAGGGAAAACTTGGCTTTCCCAAGGAATTAGGAATGCATTAAGGCATGAAACTGCTCCCTGAGAAAAACATTAATTCAAACACTTTATTGTAATACTAATAGACACACCATTATGAACTAGGCCCAACACATCATAACCACCAAGCATACAAAACAATCTCTACAACAAAAATCAAAGTATAACTAAAGCATAAAATATAATTCAGCAGCTGCTCCCACCAGATGACAAGTGCTCTGGTGCAAATCCGCAAACCAGAAACCCGCCAGCTACAGAACATCTGAGCTGCGCTGTTCTCCCTGACCCAAAAAAAAAAAACCACCCAACTTGTAGAGAACAGTGAATTGTTCTTGTACAGTGCTTTCATTAAAAAGAAAGTTCCTAATCCTTTTAATCATGATTATAGCTTCACATGTTATGCAATGTAAATACATTTGACAAATCTATCCAAATCCTCAGCTTCAACTGCAACATTATTATTCTACTTACAGGAAGATGCTCATCTTTTACAAATAAA
Source organism: Ceryle rudis (assembly GCA_033439905.1). Classification (NCBI taxonomy): domain Eukaryota; kingdom Metazoa; phylum Chordata; class Aves; order Coraciiformes; family Cerylidae; genus Ceryle; species Ceryle rudis. The sequence goes on from JAAGNO010017379.1 coordinate 9,982, forward strand.
ATAAGTTTAAGCAGTCTGTTAACTCCAAGAATGAGCTGGAGGATTGCAATGTCATCCCACTGATGATTATACAAATACCAACTTTGAGAAATAATTATTATTGTTAACAAAAGTCAAAAGCACCAAACCAATTTCCTCTTTGTCTTAACCATACAGCAGAAAAATAAGTATTACTTGTTCATTTAAACAAATTCTTAGGAGATCATTTGAGAAATATGGTCACTTAATCAAAGGCTATGGTTAAGTCACGTGCGTTAATCATTTATTAAAACAAACCAGACAATCAATAACGAGACTTTTTTTTTGAAGACTAACACATTTTCCATTCAGAACTAAATGAGCACCTACTTGATATGCTTCTTTACAGCTACAGTAGAAATAACCTCTTACTTTACATACAGGTTCCATGGAAAGCCTTCAGAAAGTCAATCTCCTCTTTTCTTGTTTCAGGTGGTTCACCTGAAAACTCATACTGAGCCACCTAGCAAGAAAAGCAAGAGGAAAGGTACACAGTCTCTTGATTTTTACATCGCTGAACTCAAGTCAGAGAACTGCATTGCTCTCTTCCCTGCACACTTTCCTTCTTCACAAAAAACTTTTTATTGTGCTTTAACAGAAGGTCAATGGCTATCACTTCTCTACTCTGGCACAATGGTGAATTGAAACAAGAACCCATAGCTGCTTGGACCGACAAAGCAACCAGTATGTCTAAGCCAATAAAGCGATTTGTTCATTAAAGCTACTAATAAAGCAACCTTTTGTTAGTCTATGAAACATCAGAAACCTCACAGAATGCATTTAACTATGCTTTCTTAAAAATCACCAACTCAAAAGTTCCAAAATCTGTTAACTTCACTTCCTGAAACTGATAATAATAAAAAAAAAAACCTTAGGACTGACTTTTAAAAAGACAGTAAGTGCAATGTGAACTTTCATGCCTATTCATCAACAGAAAAGTTTTGAGTTCTTGGTGAAGGTATCCCCCCCACCACCACCAAAACCTCAGATTTATAATGTTTATTACTTACGAAAAGCTTTCTATGCAACACTGACAACCTATAATAAAGACAGCACCATAATTCTGTACAACAAAAATCACGCTATGAAGGCACTCAGTTTGGCTCCTAAGATTCATTGGGATTTGACAACCAGAAGAAATGAGAAGAGCTGTAGTAAGCAAAGATCAAAAATGCTGTGAGTACTTGTGTCCACTGCTTTCAATTATGCTGAAGCAGACCAAGTTTGAACTTAACTCCCCAGTGCTCAGTGTTGGTGTGTGTGGGTTTTTCTAACTATTCTTGATAACCAGCTCTAACATGACTATAACCACAAACTTCCTCCAAGCAAGATCAGTATTTTTACCCCAAAAAATTTAGCTGTACGGTATCAGCTATACCTGAAAGAATTAAAATTAAGTCTCCTTCTTTACTCACAATTTCTAAACTTGCTTCATTAACAAGTCATCTCCATTATTCTGTGATTAGCAACTGGTTCACTATCAGCTAGGCAAAAAAGACAGGCAAATACAGTTCCTCTACACCACTATACTTAGAATCTCTGAAAGACATTTTTACCAGCAGTAACATACAACTGTTGTAGCTGTATAACATGTTAACACAGACAATAAAGCAAAACAAGATCTGGAGGGGAAAAGTATGTGTAAGCACTCTATTACTCATATTTAACAATGCAATACTCTTTGTCCTAGTGGCAAGACACTGTAGAAGCAATCATTCTGCTGCCATTTCTCATCTGCTTCTTTTTGTCAAGCCTTGTGCTAACCACTGGCTTTTTTTATATGCACAACTGCACAAGTAAAAATAAATAAGCAAGTTTCATCCTTATTACTGCAATTTCTCCGGACACGATATCTATTTGTTACACTGGATGTAGCATTTGAATTCTCAATGAAAATTCTTGTAGCAGAATTATGGTAAAATATTTGTCCCTAATCAGAGATATTTACAATTAGCCACGGATCTGTTCTTTCTAATTCGGAAAAAAACCCTCTATTTAGAAAATAAACAAGTCTGCTGTATAGGACAGTGATAGCATCCCTCCTCCCACACTGTGACTCTCACTATCAAGCCATGAGATTATATCCTCCTTCTGGAATTAAGTGCTTATTCTAACGATAACACTTCAATAGCATGCGAAACTTTTCAATTAAACAGTTGTTAGGCAGCCTGATAGGCAAAGAAAGAGAACTGATAGCTGAAACAAGAGTTCTACAACAAGTTTTGCACTCTTCCTAGCTACTGCCAAGCAAATACTTGATCAATGAGTATTCAAGAAGCAAACAAACTACCATCCCATTTCATACCAAAAAATGGACAGGTAATTTTATTTAATTGTAAAGTTTCAACCATCTCCAAGGTTTTTATTTTGCTTTTCTTGGACTTTTGCAGTCTTTTGCCTACTATTGCACCACTGACATGTGCTGGCAAAGAAAAGAGCAGTACAATAACTATTGCAAAGATGCTGATTCTAGAGAGAGTTACACAATGCTTTTCTACATCCTCCTTGAAAGCGAATAAATGTCACTTCTAAACAGCAATTAAAAATAATTAAGAAAGCATTACGTTTAAGTTCAGGTTCTGAATTCACATTTTCCTATCTCTCCCTGACCAGTCTTTCAACAATTTTACAGTCAGACATTCATTTAGGCTTAAGAAGATTCATACAAGAATGAGATCTCTGTAAAACAATTATGTTGCCTGATATTTGTAATCAACTGCACTTTGCAGTTTGCTTAACTTCCCAAATTAATCCTCTGCTCCAATTCAGTTCTACTTCTCTCACAGTAGAAAGTCAACGGAATTTACGTTCCTAAACAACTTAAGCATACTCCAAAAATCTGTTCTTCAGAGATTAACTTCCTGCTCTTCCAAAGAAATAAGCTTAAACTAATGAAGTGTTCCAAGTACTTTTTAGATTGTGTTATCAATCAAAAACTGACAAACGGTTTTGCTCTGAGACAACCAAAGTGTGTCACTAAGAAGTCTGACAATTTTTGTTTGGTTTTTAAGAAACTGATGCAGCTAACACTTAGCTTCCTATAGGTGTTCCTATGACCAGATTTAAGTGTATACACCAATGACTGCAGGGTCAGACCTGGATTTCATTTATCTATCTTCACTCGTACTCCACAAGAACTGATATGAGAGCCTATCAGTAGTGGCAACAGAAAATTAAGTACTGAGTGAAAATGCATCACAAGCGTCTTCAGATTTGTCTCCATGATAGCTATCAATTTGACAAAAAAATTTCTACAATTCTTATTTAAAATTAGCTTTAAAACAAACACTAAGTTACAAGCCATTAACACCTTGATAAGACCTCAAGATGTAGCTTGCAGAATGTATTTTTCACATTTATCTTCTACAAATCACCCAGTTAAATAAATGCTTTAGTTTTACAGAAAGCCAATAAGCACTGAATTTACTTTTCTTCACAAAAGTACTCATAATACATGACGATAATTAAAGAAAAAAAAGGAAGCTGACAATCAACACAGCCGAACAAAAGATAACTTCAATTACAAGAGCTTAATTTTTCTTTGCTCTCCCTGGTTGCAACAGTTGTAATACTAATGTAGGAAACTTGCTATTTATCATTTCAGAAAGATCCTAGTGTTTCTTTCTAATTCATATCATCAAGACAGCAAAACCTAAGAGTTGCTAAACTGATGTTCTAACGTTAAAAGATGGCCACAGGAACAGCTATACAGGAATTGCCATTTCCTGGAGACACAGAGAATTCCTCATTCTTACTTTACTACCTGTCATTTCCACAAGGTCAAGCAATTGTTCAGTAAACATCCCGCCACAGCCTAAACTTCAGTTGCAGTTGCTACTCCTAGGGTTGACTCCAACCCTGAAACACTAAAGCACTGGTGCCCAAATCGTACCTCTCCTTTTCAATAAAAATTTCAAATGGTTAGTGAAGAAATACTGTCTTCTTGAGGATGTATACCGTTTCAATAAAAATTACTTAAATATATACAAACAGGCACCTGAAAAATGGTCTTCTTTGGATGAAAGAGCCCACTTGCAAGGGACTATGCCAGAGGCAAGTGATATGAAAAGCAAAGGATAGTAACTAGCTTACTGTTCATTGCTCCTTCCAACACAAACACTAAACAGCAGCTCATGAAGGTAGCAGCAGCCACCTTCAAAACATGAGCGACTAGCTAGCAGACCTGTGGAATCTGTTGTGAAAGGATGCAACGGAAACAAAATATCCATATGGGTTCAGAGAAATTGGACAAGGTCACAGAAGAGAAATTCAGGAGTTTCTGAATAAACAGAAATAATCTCTGGCACAGAGATTATGTGAGCTGAAAGCAGATGGAGAGCAAGCGCAAAAAGAAAAGTATTTAACACTTATCTTGTTCTCAATGTTCCCTATGCTTCCACTTACAGATGTTTTTGAGATTGGTCATGTGAAAAATTAGGGAACTTCTGGCTTCCTGCACACAATTTTCTCTTTTATGGCTGCTCTCAGACACAAGATACTAGGCTAGAAAGAGTGTCAGTGGGATACAGCATGGCAATTCTTCTTTTAAAAGTTATGTAATAAACACATTTTCACACAAAACTTTCCAATGAAAATATATAAAGAAGTATTTTACTATTTGGATACCCCTCCCAAAACTTCCAGCTTGGTAAAATACATTAAATGTGAATGTTTTAATGAGCTCAACCTTTCATTCAGAATATTAGTTACAAAATTATTACACCTCTACTAGCATAGCATTACTGATTATTTTCCACCAAAACTTCTACAGCAAAACTTCATAGCTTTGCCTCCTACACACTGTAGGAGTGTGGACACAAGGGCTACACATTGTAGACCTTCATGTCTTGTGGACACAAAGTCTTAATGGGAAACAGAATGGTCTACTACCAAACAGTCCTGGCTGCCATTTTTCTCCTCAAAAAAAAGGCAAATGACTCACTCTGGGTTGAGTTCACAGGTTTTTCCTTCCTGAAAAGGGGATAGAAAAAAAAACAAAACAGATGGCAGAACAAGTCACAGGTGCCAGCCTGTCCACTAATCTGGGGGACCTCTACACTCCTGTTTGTTCACTCTCCATTGCACATCTCATTCAAGACTTCCTAGATCTGAGGTTCAAAGTCTAAGGCAGACCACCTGAGCACACACGTTTCTCAGCTGCAGGCACTACACAATTTGGGGGAGAGGACCCTAACAAACCTAACCCTTTAACACCTCACCTGGAGAAAATCTGGTACTCTTGCATTTGCTCACATTATTAGCAGAAACCAGAAGTGGCTTTTGTCAGAGAAATGAGAGGAAAAAAAAAATTGGTAAATATTAAAAAAATTACATTAACCTCACAGTAAAAATATCTAGTATTAGAATGTGAGGAAACAGTTCTTGCCTACATTTAAGAGAGACAGTAAATATGATTTAGCATGTTACAAGCTAACAAGCCTCTTCTGCATCAGCAAGCTAGCTGAAACATTGTTTAGAGAATACTATTGTAAAACACAGGCAAGTTGATAACAGAGAACATACTCAGCGTGGTTTCTGGAAAGGAAACTATGGGTTTTCAGGCTAGGGGAATTTTTTAACAACAGTGAACTAAGAAGCAATTGATGAAAAAATGACTTTTGAAAAGCTTCCCTCCCCAGGTCTCAATAGGCCATAAGTAAAATGAATAATGAAATACATGACAGAAAAAGAATAATCAACAAGGTATTACTGCACATCAAGGTGAATATTCTGCTCGCCAACTTTCTGGATCTTAACAATTCAGAATGACACACATTCACTCTGGGTAGTCCACTGAAGAAAGATATTTAGTAAAAAAAAAAATAGGTAAGATGGATATAACATTTTTGGGAGAATATTAAAATGAGTACATTTCAAACTGAATACAGCATTCCAAGCAAGCACTTTGTAAACACACAGCACTCCAAGTAGGCACACAATGTAAAAAAAAATGGTTTTAAATGGTAATTAAACTAAAACGGTTTCAAAAAAGGTGAAAGCTGACAACAGTCATCTTATGGAGGACACCAAAGAAGCATTAGAAAGATCAGGTATGTTAACTGTAACTGAGAGATGCAAAGTAATACACAGGATAGAAAAATCCTAACAAGTCTGCGTTTAGCTGGAGTTTTATAACAAGAAGGATATATTCAACTAAACTATGGGGTTAAAATATCACAGGTAACAGAAGACAACACTACAACATTAATGATTAATATAAAGTGATTCTTCAAAGAAAGAAAAGACAAAAAGATACATGTTCTGTAATGAAATTCTAATTCTTTTCTGGAGGTGACAACTGAAGGCAGAGAGAACACCACAAAAGTTAAACTTTTAGCTTTACAATCAGTTGAATTCTTGAATGATTTTTTGTTCCCCCCATCTTTGGCAGCTGCCAGCAAGCACACACATAGCTCTGCAATAGCCTTTAGCCCAGCTGGGTAACTGGAAAAAAAGTTTGGTAGGTTCTGGGGAGAGTAGCATAATAGTCAGGCTGCAGGATCTGAACATATTGTGATAAGGGAGGTCACATAAGATAATAGGACTGTAATGAGGACCCTGTTACTTCAGTGGTGGGATACAGCAGCAGAGGATACAAATCCACAGGAAACTAGGTCTTGTTAGCTCTGCTGCTCATGGAACAGTTTGTTTCCCTTGTGTTTTACAGATTTGAATACTAATATTCCTGCACACTGTAGCTTTGATCACTGTGTTAAATGTAGCTCTACTGAATAAAAGGATTAGTTTGTCCAGATTGGCTCAGCTATGACTGTGATATGAAGAGAACTCCAGGGAAAAACCTTTGAAGATCAAGTACATGCTCAATTTTGTAGGTTGAATTGGCAGTAATAGCTGAAGGTGTTTTTCGTCATGCATATAGTTTACAGTATGCTACATACGACAATACTTCTGCATTTTAATATACAGATTATAAGCATTTTTAGATTACTTAAATTTGTCTTGCTGTTAAAAGGGGCAATCCTACATTCCCCTTATGCAAAAGGCTAAGTGAGGCAACACTAGGTACTCAAGCTGGCTCACAACCAGGTGGATTTGAGAAGGGGACAACAGAACCACAAAAGCCAAAAAGGGATGGGAAAAAGATCAGCCCTTTTGGTTGCAGCACATAGTCCACGCCAGCTTCAGCAAATCATCAAACCACAACCATGAGGTTTCAGGGCACAGTCAAGCTGATCTAATGGCCAGACAGTGCCCAAAGGGTTCATTACCAGCTGTGCATCCCCTGTGCCAGCTCTAACGCACATCCCATGTCACACTGAGCCAATTCAATTTGATTTTTAGTTCCCTTGTCACTTAAAATTCAGGGAACTAAAATGGTAGAGAACCAACAGCACAAAATCAATCGCCAAAAAGTCAGATTAAATCAGTATCTAGCACAGGAAGAGGTTGGGGGTGGGAGAAGCTGTTTCGAACTATTACTTTCAGCAGTAACTGAGCAGGTCAAATGCGATATGAAATGACAACCCCATAAAGGACAAGGGAACAGAACATCTCAAAAACCCTCAATGTTTGCAAAGTTCGGGAAAAAAAAAATATGAAGGAAGGGTAATTTGTTTCAATTCTAAGTTTCTCTTTTTTAATCTTTGCTAGGTCATGCCTAACCTACGCAATCAACTTTGTTCCCACCACGCTGCAGTGTAAATGAACAATAGGAACGAGAAGGACCAAAACGCTAACATTTCTTTTGTGCCACCAAACAAGCTTTTGTTTTTCCAGTCATTCCCAGCACCCTTTTGAAAGGTTCCCACAGCCCATGTAAACAACACACAAGCTGAGCAGGATGACTGTACGTACCTCCTACATAGGCAGTCAGCAACCGCAGCATGTAGCTCCCGTAACTAGAGAGCCACACATCTACCCCATGACATGGGACACCACCCACCTCTACCCTTCAAACAAAAAAAAAATCCTGCCTGTGCTCCTGAGTCATATCTAGTGCTCCCACCAGGCACAGCCAAACACCAGTAATGGCTGAGCTGAAGTTTGAGCCTCAGTTATTTCAGTACCAGCCCACTTCTTTTCTGTTGGCATATCAGGAATTACCCGATTTCAAAATAGTAAGGCATAACAGTACTCAAAGTACAAATAACAACAAAACGATTTGCGAGATTTACCATGGCAATAAGCTAAAAAGCTGGGAATACAACACAAAACTTAAAGTGAACAGCATGTCCTAGAAACAAATAACAGTGAATATCAAAGCCATTATGCCATAGCAAGTCACGTCTGAGAATCACACTAGTTTTAGTGCACTCGCAGGTATGTAAAACTTCAAAATTAAGTTAAACATCTACACAAGCTAAGAAACTGTCATTATGGAGGTAATCAGGGTCATTAACAGGTTTGAGAAGTGGAATAGACATTGATCTATGCAAACCCACACAAGATAATCTTAGTAGGACCTATTTCACGTATATTTAGTACTTTCCTGAAGACACCATAGTTACAACTACTGTGTTACTAAGGTCCTACTAAAACTTGCATGCTACTCTTGCTATGCTTCATGAACACAAAGCGGTCATCCAGGACCACGTGCTACACAGCTGGTAATGCAGAGCAAGTCCAGGGCAAGACAGAGTCTTACCTGAAGTCAAGTAGTGACTAAGTCCAGCCCTTAACCAGACCAGAGGCAGCACAGTCAGAAGCCACCTTCTATCACAGATAATGCAACACGCCACAAAGCAGAGGGGTACAACTGCCCCCTTCTACCAGAGGCATGTCAAAAGGATGCACATCTGCCCCTCTCTTGGCTACACGGAGAAGTTTAAGCATGCACCAGATGGGAGGTCTGGGGTGGGGGCAAGCACAGTGGGTTTAATCACTGTCTCCCTCTCCCAAGACTCTTGCAACAACTAGCAATTTAAGACAAAAAGCAATTCCCAAGCACGGTGCCCAAACAAACGGATTAGCTCAAATTCCATCTTGCTTCAGTATGCAATAGGGCCAGCTATCTAGGTACATGGAGAAAGAAAGTGTCAAAAGGCTCCTGACCAAAACAAACAAAACAATCCACATCAAAAAACTGAGCAACTTTGCCTTAGCATGATTTAAAGGATGCTTAAGATGTCCTCAAGATGCATAAAACCTGTCACTATTGTACTCTGCAGTAAAGAAAAAAAAGTTACCTGTCATTGCTGTAATCCACCCACTTAGAGAAATGCCACAGATCTGAAGACATACTCATCGGCTCTGGCAACAACAGACAAAACTGCCACAGCAGAACTCAGAGACAAATGTTACAAATAACTTGGATGAGGGTATCTTCAGTATCACAGTTTCAGGGACCTTTTCTATTATGGTAGAAGATCTCTTTCACCATCACTGCATGAATTAAAACAAAATGACAAGATACAAACAGCGAGAGAAGTAGGTGCTCCTGGCAAACTGCAGGTTTACTGACTACCTGACCCACGCTCAGGGCCACAAGTAACACCGCTTAGCAAAGACAAAGCATTTGGTAAAGCAAAGGCGTAGACATCCTGTCTTTAACAGGGATTCAAACCCCTGCCAAGCTACATGAGACCAGACTTGCCAAAAAAGATAAGTAACATTTCTTCAGAGAAGCCTCAATCCAAAATTGTTGGGTTTGTTATCATTATTAAGTGGTTATGGCCTTAAACAACGAAGAAAATATTCTTTTAATAAAACAGCATTATTAGGCAATGGGGAAGTCAACAAAAGCACATACCCACTACAGTCAAGTCTAGCAAAGAAATGCTAGATTTTGCAGCTATTGCAATAGCTAGCAAGTGACTTCTCAAGCATGAACTATGCTACAATGCTGAAAGGCTTGCACTCGCCAGGGAACACACTGAGCAGCTTACCCTCCTAAAAAGGGAAGTTGGGAAAAAGCTTGAAACCTTTTCTTTCCCACTGGCTTTAGCTTGTCAGTCATTTAGCAAGACAAGTAGCTTGTCCTGAATTAGCCTCTTCACTTTTGAAAACATTGTGACTATTGTCATTCTTGCAGACGTATAAGGACATATATCCTACCCTATACAGCATATCACATATTTTACAGAGAGAAAAATATCCTTTCACATGCAGTTTGTAATACAGCAAACTCCCTATGAGCATAGGCAGACCTTGCATGCTACCGCAGATCTAAAGCCTCACTTGGAAGAAAACAGGATAGACATTACCCTGAAATATGCATGCTCTTAAAGTATTCACCGGCATCTGTAAGGACAGAGCCAGTGTGTGCAGTAGGGACACTATACCAGGCAGAATCAAGCAGATACTGTCAACATCACACACCCTGGGTTTGCAGCTCCTGTCCTTCAGAAATGCAAAGCAATTGCCACAACCTACAACAACACAAAGCCACAGCTGAGTAACCCTGGCTTGGTATGACCAAGTTCGGTAGTACTTCAATCCCTCAAAAAAAACCCTCACAAATACTCCATGTGCAGTCAGCTCTCCACCACCACCCTTAGAACTTTCTGATGATCCCAGCAAAGGAACACATAGGGGAAGATTCTAGCAACCTGTATCGCATCAAGGTCTCCTCCCACCCGCCTAGCCACCCAGACATTTCTAAAGGAGGAAGTACTGAAGAGGGAGAATGACAAGCTTTGACATCAGACCAAAATGTTGAGGAACTGGAGAAGGTAGCACAGGAACAAGCGTAACAATTATCCCAGAAACAGCTTTCCGATTTTCAAGGAGAAAAGAGCAAAGAGAGGGAACAGGGAAAGGAACGAATGAAACCATGATTAAAACCCAGGATACTGTAGTGGCAAGACTCACCTATTCACATTTTTGAAGAGTTTAGAGGAAACTATTACAACTCCTCCTCCCCAGTGTCCCCTTCTCCACAGCTGTAGGAGGCCAGGTGTCTCCAATGCATGTGCACACCTCTCAGCTCCACCTGTGGGCAGTTCTCTTGCTTTGGTAAGGAGACAAATCTTGTGCTTAGAAAGCATTGCTTCAGCAGTGTGCCCTGCCCTCCAAGCACACCTCACCGCAGTCTGCCCAAGCTGAAGAGCTCGTAAGAGTTCTCAGTGCTGCTTCTCCAGAGAGGCAATAGGCAGCTCATGCCATCCATATTGCTGAAAGTTTTTCAAGAAAGAAAGCACTTGAAAACATTCATATTTTGGGCAACTTAGAATAGTCAGTCTTTAAGGTTAAGCAATGCTACCTGTTTAACTACCTCAGAGCTGTCCCTCTGCCATAACCAGCCGTTCAATTCCAGGTGACAAGACAAACTAAACTCACCTAGGCCAGTATGTCCACCCACTACAGGCTTCCTGGATACTGTAGCTGCTAGAAAGCAGTCTTGTATGACCAGTAAGAAGCACATTACTTTCCCCCACCTCCCCCTCCAACCAGTGACCCACCCCATGGCATCCAAGGCACATGGAAACGTTAATCAGTACCACAGCAATGTATTTGGGTTACAAAATCCAAACAGCGCTCTCAATCTTTTATGACACCGTTCAAGGGAAGTTGCTTTTATTTTTTAAAATACACTCTAAAGTAAATAGTACTGCAAAATGTGTCATACCAGTACAACTCTAAATCACACCAAACCTGAAAACAGCATATACAATTAAAATATCCCACGCTTCTGCATTTTAGAGCCTTATTTGTGGCTGGTCAAAAAACTAAACAAATTTTACTAGTTCATACTAGAATGGCCAACACTGATCATGTTGGACAGGTTTATGAAGGGGGGGTGTGGGGAAGAGCTGTCTGAGAGCAAATCTTGCTCTGGTAGTTACTTGTGAGCATGTACCTTCTGACACCATCACATCAGAATTGTGCAAGCAAAACACCACAGACCAACTCTCCCTGTCCTCCAGCACAAAGCCAACCATCTCAACTCAAAATGCAGCTAAAGATTATCTGACCTAAGCAAACTAGTTTTGGACAATGACTGTTTCACACACCTCCTGTTACCAGTAAAGCCGTGGGTGCTGTGTTCTCTAGCCAGTGGTACCATCTTCCATTCCCCCAGCAAATGGAAAACCATGTCTGTTGCTATGTTAAGTAACCACCTTATGGAAAAAAATGCATTGTTTCACCCATCTAAGAATAACTGTAGTTGTTGCAGAGAATACTAAGAAAAAATACTGAAAAGCTACTGAATAATCAAGACCTGTCTATTTTGCAACGACGAACAGCCTCGCGGACATGAGCATGTAAGTTTTTGTTATGGTGAGCATGAACAAGATTGAATGCAGTAGTTCCTTTTTATTCTGACATTCCTTCCTTTCAAATTACTTGACCTTGTAAACTAAATTATAATCTAATATTGTCCTGCTTTCACTGGGATAGAATCCCAGGCCAGCCGTGGTCTACAGGTCATTAGCAGTTTGAAGTCAGCCAGGGCAGCTGAACCGTGCTGGCCACAGGTGTATGTATCCCAGACCATAAATATCATGCTCAGTGGGAAGGTGGAAGTTTGCTGAGGAGAGGGCCTCCTGCTCAGGCTCCTCCTGACCCCGCTCCCCTTCCTGCTCCCGAGGACTGCCTTCCCGTTTATTGTGACCACTGTACATTTGCTGGGCTGAGTATAATTTTGTTTACTTTATATCGGCATTGCTATTAGTTTTGCTGTTTCATTAAAACCATTTTCATTTCAAGTCATGAATCTCCTCTCCTTTTCTCAATCTCCCTTCTCAGCTGGCGATGGGTTATCAGGTGATAGAGCAAGGCTATAGTTCTGGATACAGGCTAAACAGACCAATATAAATGCATTATGCTTCCAAATTTTAATTATTTTTAATCAATCTCTGAAAATAAATCCACTTTTAAAAAAGTAAATATACAGGAGGAAAACAAAGACACACACACAAAAAAATCCCACAAAACAAACAAAACAACAAGTTTTAAAACCACCAAGTAAATCCTTCAGACATAAACGATATCCACATTACTGACCAAAAAAAAAAAAAAAAAAAAGCACCATACACCAGCAAGGGTCTACTAGAAAATGCTCAACTGCAATGTATACATTGATACAGGGTGAACACTACTTCAGCGGATCAGAATCACTGGTGGAAAGAACTAGGCAGGATTCACAACATTGCAACAGAGTAATTGCTCCCATCCCCTCTCCTGCCCAAGAAATGCTCCCTCACAAGCGAGCTGCAATGCCTCTGGCAATTATTACAGCCAAAAAAATGTCTTGCAGATGCAGTGCTTGAAGGAGAAAAGCAAATGTGTACTTCAATATTTAAGAAAGAACCTAACCAAGCCATAATGTTTACTTACTGATTCCAGCTGATCAGAGAACAGATTGTTACTTCACTATTTCACCCTTAATCTATGTGAGTGAAAGCTGGAGAACCACATTTCATTTTCTATTGAACACAAAACTCTTAACAGGTAAGGAGTGGACTGAGATCAAGTATTCTTCCCCTCTCACCCCACAGGAATTAAAAGTTATCCAACACAGCTGACAACTTGTATGTTCAAAACAAGAAAGTTGCCCACTCTTCCCCTGAAGCCACCAAACATGGTCACCCAAGAGGAAGCCACTAAGGGCTGCCAAATGCACAGAAATGACACAGCCCTAAAGCACACACTGCTAGTGACTGGAAGGGTGTTCTGGGACAGGGACTTGTAAGGGCATAGCCTACAGTCCTGCACAGACATCCACCACGGGTAACCTCTGAGAGACATAAGATACTGGGATAATCTGACCTTTGATTTAAGCCAGAACAGCCTGTGTAATAACCAGTACCACCACAAAGTAAGACCATGTAGTTTGTTAACGGTAAGTTAACTTCTATACATATGTGGTTCTAAGTCTTCATCAGGCAAATATCTGAAGTCTTTGTAGTCTCTTACAGCTACAAAGCAGCAAAGACTATCAAAGTCCATAGAAGAAATTCCAGGAAACAGACTTTGTCTATCCTCTAACTACACAGAGCATTTCAGTCCAGAACCACCCATCAGGTTCCACATATGCACTAAATCATGATATTTTATGTCATGGAAGGGCATTTTTCAAGAGCAATTGCGTGTAATCCTCATCATCTCTTCAAGAACTACCTGACTTACACACAGGCCACCTAAGAGAAAGCTGAAGCATCTCTTATGTTACTTCTATTTTAAATATCATGTACGTATAGTCAATTAACAAGCACGTGTTCTTCGGAAGAAAATCCAGAAGATTAAACACACGTTCATTAAATAGAATCTGAGTTTAAAACATGCTGACCAAAAGATACTTCACTTAGTTTACTTTAAAGAGACAGAATAGCAGCATTCCTCTCTGTTTAATAACATTGCCAGGCCTAAATCATCACACACCATTCCTTTCTCTTACTGACTCTGAGACAACAAATTCCATTGAAGTAATTAACAAAACTTCTGCAAAGTACTGTGTGCATCCATAAGGGGAGGAAGTTAATTTGTCAGTCTAAGAGTCTAAAGATAAAAATGATTTCTTTCCCTCACCTAAAAAGATACTTCTTATAAAAGCTTCTCTAACAGTTAATGCAAATTAAACCACTTTCTGATAAACATTTCTGTTTCCAAACAGACTCCGCTGTAATAGTAAATTATTCAGATGAACAAAGGAGCTACACTGATTAGATCTAAGCTGCAATAGGAGAAAAAAAAAAATTAAAGTTTGACAAAAATCATTGTAACAACAAAGTGATACAACTTCTGGAGATATTTATGAACCTGGAACGCCAACAAGAATGCCTAAGTGCCATCCACAGACAGAACCACGCTGCCATTAACAACTGGATGATAATGGAGTAGGGAAGGGCAGATTTAGGTTTGGAACCAGGAATTGACATAAAAGCAAGGGTAATCACTATATCAAAAAAAGGACATAGTACCTTTTAGCTCCTGCAGGTATTAAATACAGCAGAGCATTGACCATCTCAACACTGTGGCCTGAAGAGAACGCAACTTCCTTTCCTTACCTCCTAGTTCTAAGGCCAAGAGGAGCTGAGAGTGCACTGAATGAAGAGTTCAACTTATTTTACCCCCCCCCCCTTTTTTTAAAACAGCAGCAGTGACAGGGAGCTTAAAATACAGAGATATTTTGGTCTAAAAAAGGAGTCTTCTTACCTCACGGCGTACTTGGTCTCAAAAGGAAACTGCAAAGTGTCAGGTGCCCCATCTACCTTTGAACTTCCTACTGCTCTCTAGGTTTCCCCCCCATCTCTCCTCAGTGGAACACAGTTGGGAAACAGACTATACTCACTCTAAAATGCACAGCACAAAACAAACTGAAGCACAGAGTGAGCACGCACTGCTGGAATTCTGGCTTTCCATTCACGTGCATGTATTTTAGACCTTCAGCCACTATACATTTCTACTACATTTTTCTCCGCTTTCAATTCCGTCTGGTAAAGAAAATGCAGAAGAGCAGGACCCTAGGAACAGACCCACAGCAGGCTCACAAGCTGTTTCTTCTTATAACTAAGAACCAGACAAATCCTACAACCTTCTCCTTCAAAGTCTTTCTAGACTCCATCCAGAGAGATGCGAAGTGGAAGCAGTGCTGAGGCTAGACTCATGCCAACAGTTTTCACATAGTTACGATTTCTGAATCTATGTCTGAATACTGTGTCATCAAATAAACGACAGTCAACCTCCTCTCCATCTTTTAGATACATAAAACTAAGCATTACAGAAATCTAAACTTCTGAATAGTACAATTTAACACGTACATCAATGTTCCTTCCCCGGCTAACTACTGTGGTGATGTTTTCCTCAGTCGAGAGCAAGTTAAGTACTCTAACACAACAAAGTTTTGCTGCAGTTTTCACTCAGGATGAAATTGTACACGTTGCAGAAATGCTAAAAAGCAAAGGAAAACCAAATCCCAAGCAAACAGAGTCCCACTCCGAAACTAGACCCTTCATTCCTCAGCCTCAGAGTAAGGTTTAGAGTAAGAGCACTTGCTCCTGCTTCGTGAAGAAGCAACTTCTCCGATAAACAGGAAGAGCCAACGCTACTTCTGGCTTCTAAACGGCATTTAAATATGCGTTACGTGAAAAAGCAACTTCTTAAAAACGTTCTCCCGTGACAATAACAGCAGCATTTTCCACCCAAGTGTTATGTAAATGAGCTGGCAGGAAGCAGCCACAGGGTCTATTAGAAGGCACTCAACCCGTTAAAGAAAACACCCCACCACCAACAACCCCCCCCCCAATAAATAAATAAATACATCAACCACCAGGAAGGGGGTGTGGGGTGTGTGCGTTTGAAAACCTCACGGATTCCAGCCCCGCGGCCGTGCGCTTCGCTCCCTGCCTTGCACAACTTTCC
>JAAGNO010017380.1:0-17490 GCA_033439905.1 Ceryle rudis
AAGACTAAACACAGGGCGGGCAGTGCCGCGGTCCCTTACAGCTGCCCCACCAGCACTGCATCTCAACGCCTGGCAGCCCTGCGCATCCCCAGCAGCTGTGCAGAGCTCGCAGCAACCCACGCTGTGCTCTCAGACCTGGGGTGCCAGCGCCTGGTACGTTTGGGGGCTGCAAGCACACAGGGACATAAGAGGTGGAAGGGAGGGTGACAGGGCAGGGCGGTGGCACCTTGGAGCTCACTCATCAATATATGGTGGGTGGACTTGGCGCTGAAGCGGATGATGAGCAGCAGCCACCTTTCCCAGTCCACGTGCAAAGCTGCGGGTCTCAGAGGTGTGGTGACATCTTCTACTAGCACATTAAGTATCTGCCATCTCGATGGGCCCTGCCAGCCTGGTGGCACATCCTAGGTGCACCTAGCTGAGGACAGCTCAGGTGCAGGGCTCCTCCAAACACCAGCCAAGCTGCCACAGCACCCCCCTCTCTATTACCTACCCTGGCACAGGGGTGAAATGCTGACACAGACATCCTCCCTGATGGGTCCAGGGGACTGGCATCTGAGCAAGACAGCGACTGAAAATCTCAACATCTCATCATGGCTCTGAGACAGCAGCTGCCATTTGTCACTCTTGACGAGTTGACTGGCATCGTCAGAGCCTCAGTCAGAGCTGAACTGAACTCTGCAACTGCAAGAGAGAAGAATGTAGAAACACCTTCAGTTTTTCATTTTATTTCCCTGAAATGTGTGCTCTGAGATAAGTTTTTGCTGCCTCCTCAGCTTGATCCAGCCCTTGTGTAGCTCCTCAAGATGAAGAAGCTCTCCTTGTGACTTTCTTTCTGGTCTGTGCAGTGCTTCTTGGAGTGCTCCTCTTCCCAGCAATCCCAACAGCTTTCCCCAGCAACCTTGAGCAGATTTAGTGGAGGAGCACCAGCAGCAAGCATCTTCCCTCCATCTGGCTCTGATGGAAGAGTTTTCCCATGAGAATTAACCTCAGAGGATTAATCCCAACCCTTCCCGTCAAAATGCCTCTTTTCCAGAAAAAATGGAGGCTTACTCATCTTTAAAAAAAAATTCCCCAAATCCAGACAGTATTTCAAATCAGATTACAGCTCTTTCTCCAAAATTCTGAAAAGAATGAGCTGGGCTGTGCAGAAAGAAGGCTGTAAAGAAGGAGGCTTTATTGTCCTCAGTGCTGCATCTCACCACCCTGCCACAGCTCAGCATCCGACAGTGGTGGCCAAGCGGCTGTTCCGCCAGGCAGCACAGCAGTGGAAGAAGAAAAAGGCGGTGGGGAAGCAGAGCCCTGACATTCAGGGTCTATAGAGACTTCCTCAGGGTTTTCCATGAGAATATCGCTTGGGTGAGGCCAGGAGCCAGCCCATGCCCTTGCCAGCAGGATTAGCAGCAGCACTAATCATTCCTCCTTGCCACCCCTAGGAAAAAAAGCCTAATTCCTTTCTGTAGCAGAAATGGATCTGATGGGAGGCTACAGGACAAAACTGACTCAAATATTGAACTAGAAAAATTTTGCTCTATCTGCCTTTCAGTAAACAGTGACTAATTGCTCTGGCTGGAGCTGCCATACCTTCAAGACTGGAAGGTACAGATGGACCAACAATGGCGAAGGCTCCTTACCTAAAGTTGGCTGTACATTAATCACAAATATTTGCTATGCAAATCTTGTCATACAAAGCAATTATTGCTGTTCCCATACTGACCTCATGTTTATTTATTACATGAGCTCTTTATCTGAACCTTGTCTGGTCTCTCTTCCCGTATAAGCGTATTAGTGTATGGTTTCCAAAGGCACCCAGCTGAGAAATTGTAGATTTATTTGTGGCGTGGAGGGACGGCGCACACCACGCCAACTGCAATGCAGAGCCGAGAGTCTCAGCTCTTATGCCAGTGGCTCTTCACGCAAAATGTTCTCACCTTGAGGTCTTTTGCTGGGATGAAGGATGCTTCCTAACAGCACAGGGCCATGACACTGGGTTTGCTCTGACTCTGCAGTATTATCTGATGGTTAATGGAGACTGTCAGCCTGAGAAGCCCTGCAATAAAACTCTGGTTGGGCTTTTTAGGGCCTGCTTAGTAAAAGTAAAATTTTATGCAGTCCTTTGTCCTTGGCTTTGCCACCTTTGCCTACCTCCGGGACGATAAGTCATAAAATGATTTAACTC
Organism: Ceryle rudis; assembly: GCA_033439905.1. Classification (NCBI taxonomy): domain Eukaryota; kingdom Metazoa; phylum Chordata; class Aves; order Coraciiformes; family Cerylidae; genus Ceryle; species Ceryle rudis. The sequence goes on from JAAGNO010017380.1 coordinate 2,180, forward strand.
CGTGATCAAGTAAGATGCAAGAGCGCTGATGAAAGGGGCAGTGTTTTGTTGGCTGGAGCGCTGGGTGTCTTTAAGCACCAAATATTCTCTTGCCACAGGCGTTTTCTCCATGGGATTTAATGTTGAGCAACAGTGGCATCCGGTGGGCAGAGGGTTTCCTCCCCTGTGGTCTCTCTAGATTATCATTAAACATCATTTCTAAATTTCTCTGGATTTAGGATTCTTGTTTCTCCTCTTTTCTTCAATTTGGCTGCACAGCAGGTAGAGCCATGGGTTAACTTTTGCAGTACTGCAGTTTTCTTTTAAACATGCTAAATTATGCTCCAGTGTATGATCTAGAGGCAGGCAGGATTTCTGAAATCAACTGCCCCTTCGAGACAGTCAATTCTGTTCTGTCTGGCCCCTGCATGGCCAATACTGCAGCAAGGCTTCATCCCTCTCCCAGCAGTGGTGGAAGGCTCCCCATGGGTGCCTGCCTCAAACCAAAACCTCCTCTCTGACCTCTCATGGGCCCTCTCCACATCTTCTATCAGGGGGAAAAACATAGAATAGCCCTCAGAGCCTGAATCAAATAAAATCCCGCTGTTGTATCCCCCGTCCCTCTACTTCCATCTGCATCCCTCCCTCACTGCATCTCTTGCTTCTTGCTCTTTGGCTCTCACTGCTGGTTTCAGCTCTTCCCAATGTAGTATCACTTTCCAATGTAATTAACATGTTTTCCATTTCTTCCAAATCATTAATAAAGCCAGCAATGAACAGAGAAGGCCTAATGATGAACCCAGTGATGCCCTGCTGTGTACTTTCCCCTGCCTGAATCACCCCTCTCCAGCATCACCCTTTTGTCAGAATTTCAGCTGGCATTCGATCCATCTGACAACTGGCATGCCCCAGTCAATTTGAAGGGTTTCTTTTCCCCCAGGTATTTTTCTTTTATGGTGCAGCTGTAGCTTTTGCTAATTGTTCATGAAATTACTTTTCTCTTTTCTGAAGTAATATTTTTCTTGAGAGGTTGAATTAAAAAGGGTCCATAAATGACTAATGGTAATTAATAAAAATGAATGAATAAATAATTGGGCAATATCTTTAACTGTGTATGCCTAGAGTCAAAATCCTAAATCCCCATTTCAGTTAGAGCAGCTTGGGTTATTTTTTTTCTCCCCCAAAGGAGCAGCAGTTCCCATAACCGTCTCAGCAGGGCAAGACACAAAGAGAAGGACGGGGAATACTCCGAGTGATGGAATAACCCTCCAGAAAGCTGAGAAAGCTGCAGGATGGGAGAACGTGCTGGACTACACTGTCAGGAGACAGCTTGCTGCTGCCCTCCTTCCCTCTCTGGGAGAAGAAGGAACACCTGTGCCAGGGCAAGTGGGGAGCTGAGGAGCTGGTGAACATCTTGGTCCTCTTGAAAAGCATTTTAACCCATGGAGAGCCCTGTCACTTCCACAGGACTTCTAGAAAGGGATTAGACATTTAAGGGCAAGGCAGTTACATTAAAAAAAAATAAATAGAAGCAATAAAAGTCTTTTTGTGTTCCAGAGCATAAATCAGCCTTTTACTGCATCCCCTTGCAGGGAGTGCAACCACAAATGTCTAAGTCGGGGATTTTTATATCTAGTTGTGAAATACCTGGGAGAGCAGTGGGAAAGAGGCTGAGCAGGATGCCGTGGGGTTGAGCATATGATCCACGTCATGTGGAGCAGGTCTTGGGTGTGCACAGAGCTGGTTTTGATGGCTGCTTCATCCTGTTCCCCTCTCCTGATGATAATTCATCGATGGTGCTTTCCCTTTGCCATTGTGGACTAGGAGAAACTCAGATCTAACCCCCACATCTAAACTCAAGCTCAGCAAAAGGTCACGTTCTACCAGTTGTGCAGCTGCCCTAACCAAATGAGAGTCTGGCTAATTGCTGTCCATGTGAAACGGGGTTTGTGGGATCAAGCGTGGTTGCCTCCTCTCCTTCCCCAGCTCTTTGGTTATGTTCCCAGTCACTGACGAGCATTTGATCCGAAGAAAATACTGCATCCTGCAACCACAAATGTACTCTCCAAACCCCTGGGTTTGCCTGCACCCTGGATGGTGCAGAGGCAGAAGGGCTGCAGAAGCTGCAACATAGCAGAGCAAAAAATGCTGCCACTGGGCTAAACCTCAACAGGCAGTTTGAGACTGTAAAGCACCTCCAAAGATGTCACACAGAGCAGTTTTGAATCATATACCTAAGCCATTAGGTCAATGCATGACTATTTTCATCACTTCTTGCAATATCAAGTGGGAGAGAGATGACCAAGCTGGCACATGTACAACAAACTCCAGCTTCCTCCCTCTCCCTGGGCTGGAGGGGGATACATATATCACAGTCAGAAATTGTTTAGCTGAAAGCATGGGAGAACTTGTGCCTTGCACAGCAGCATCTTGTGTCATTTAACAAAGCAAGAGTGTGTCAGCTGTGGTGACAGAGATGCTCCTTGTCAGCCGTGCTGAACGAGAAGCCCTGGTCATTAGGCAACACGTGCTAGGGCGCATGAAGCTGAAAGCGAGCATCTCTCCATGGAGTGGGTCAGCAGAGAGTGACAAGCAGCCCTGAAGCAAATAGAAACACTTGGCATGAGAGAAACACTCACTCAGGTACCCCTTTGTTTACTAGCCCAGCCTTACTTACATGTGATGAGCAGCCAAAATCTGTGCAAGAAGGCTTGTGCAAGAAGATGGCTTCTTACCTCCATACAGCTGGGCCTCTTGGAAATGCCAGCTAATCCCTCCAAATCTGAAATCAAGACAGTTGATTATGAAGGATTTTTTCATAGGTGCAGGCTTTTTCCTTCACACATGGGCAAGCAGGACAATAAATACAGGTTCTGTACACACACCCACACATGAACAGCGTTTTGGAAGTACATCGTGTTTGTGGATAACAGTGGTGCACATCTGGGGAGAAGAGGAGTGGCACAGAGGAATCCCCACTTTCTCTATCTCCTGCAGAGAAGATGCTCAGCTGCTTGGCTGAGACCCCCAGCTCCCCATTTAGAGAAGTGGGACCTACAATGGGAGCAGTGTGGAGCTCAGCTGTGTTTGCAAGACTTCAGAGATGATATCATAACCCCAGTGGCAGAGCAGAGCAGAGCTCCAAGTGGGCTGAGAAATCTGAGCTCAGCCATTCACCAGGGCCAGTCAATCTGGCATCAACAGTGGGCCCATTGTAGGGTGGGGCAATGCACTAGTTTGTCTTCTTTTTTTTTTTTTAGAATTATTGTTTGGGGAGTAACAAAAATTCCCCTGGAGCACAGAGAAGTGTATTCTGGGAACCTGAAAGAGGCCATCCAATTAGATCATAGAAAAACTATGTTATAAACATGAAAATTCAGCAGTAATAGGTAGCCAATACAACACAGACTTCATAACTGTATTTTCTGGAATTAAGGACTGATATCACAAAAACAATTTAGACCACATCTGGTTTTTAGAGGTGTTTATGTCTCATTCACAGCAAAAGTATTTAAGTACACTCTCAGTTTAAGGAGACCTAAACCAGTTCTATGAAGTCCTCTCTTCATTAGGGCATCATATTGTTTTGTTCAAGGTTTTAAATTTTTTTGGTGGTCCTCCTGTATATATCCATCTCCTTGGTAATCTGCCTTTCCATGAGCATCACTTATATTTCACAGCTCCTTCTCTTAAAGCAGTTTGGTTCTCAGCCCAGTAGAAGATGCAGTTTTGTGTTTGGGGTTTTTTTCCCTTGTCCACATGCAAAAAGGTGGGTGTGTTTGTGTTTTCCTCCTGCCAAACTTACATGATGTCCAGTTACAGCATCCTCTTGCCTAGACCTCTCTCACTTATCTTTCTTTCCCACCTCTGCCTTACCTTATTCACAAAGCTGGTGGTGGGTTTCACATCTACAGCCAGGTCCTCATAGCTCAATGATTTCCTGACATGTTTCATGCCTTCCCTCCTTTTACAAGAGCCTCTTCCCACCTGGCATTGAACAGAATGCAGTAAAGACAACATAGAGGTCACCTGCCTGATACCAGAACAGTTTCTTCTTGTAGTTGGTGAATCATACTTCAGTCCAGTCCTGATACCCCACTTCTCAAGCCATATGATGCAAGCATATCAACACACTAATAATGATTGTGTTTGCTCACGGAGGGCTCAATTTTGTAAGCCAACTAAAGAAGATACAAGCTGCGGTTCAGTGTTTTGCAAGCCTGGTGCCTTAGACCGACAATAATGGGGTTGTGATTTCTCTTGTTGAGGTCAAAGAACCTCACTGCTTTCAACACATTCAGAGCTGCAACTGGAAAATTTTAAGGGGGACTAAAGGATATCCACCAAAGCACTTCTGAAGCTCCCAGTCATGATTATTTGTGAAGCAGTTCCTGATGTCTTTTTTTTCTTTTGTACAAAAGTTTTCCTATGAAAAATTCAGTTCTACAGCACAGAACATGTCTATAAATAATAGACACACCAGCTCACCTGCCTCTTTACATTTCTATAGGCAATGCAAGCTCTATTTATAGCAAAATAGAGAAAATCAACTCCACTGTGTTATCAGCACACATCCCCAGTCTGGCAGAATTTGCTGGATGGTCCCATTTGCCCAATAATTAATTGTTACTATAGCAATCCCACCAAGAAGAGTTTCCCTTTGTGCTCAAGAAGAAGGGCACTCCCCAGACCATGATAGCTTTATTAGCTCCAAATACCTTACAAATAGAGCTGAATTATCAAAATCAGCTTCCAAAAATCACTGTTGTTTCAAGCTTGATCGTTAATGTGCCCAGGATGAGATGTTCGGTCACTTCCAAGGGACCAGAACATTTGCTTATAAGCCACTGAGCACAGGCTGATACCAAGTTTATTTGTAGGAATGACTGCAGCAGGCAGATCCTTTTGGGTTGTTGTTCCTGTGTTAAATAGTTCTAGTAATTCTTAATTTTCCGTATAGTTGTAAGAGTCACGATGCTGCCAATGTGAGTGGAAGCACTAGATAACTCAGCAAACTGCCCCAAAGAGGATTTAAAACCTGTCTCATTATAAATTTGGCAGTTGAAATCATTTGTCCTCATCAACGTGGCAAAAGCAGAGGCAATGAGGCTGTGCCGAGCAATGCTGAGGTGGTACCTGGGGCTCTGGGTGCTGCTTGGCAGGCAGCTCACGCGCGGGTGCTTTCATATGCCGGGCACCCCCAGGGCCACAGCCCACCAGGAGCCGCAACACAAAGCTGAGCAGAGTTTCAGGGCACTGCTGCCAAGGCAAGGGCAAAACTTCCGCTGGCAGCCCAGGAGCAGGCAGCAGGCCAGTGCATCACCTCGTCTGAGGCAGCCATGCAAATTGCTGCCCAAATTTTCCCTTTTTTTGCCTTTTTTTCCTTTCCTTTTGTTCCTGGAATCCAGCCATTTGCGAGGTGAATGCTCTCTTCTTGCACTGCTTTTTCTTTGTTTCATTTTTTTTTTTCTAAGAGCATACACTAGAAAAATAAAGTTTAAGCAAGTACTAGGTACTATATAAATTTTTTTCTTCAATTTTTAAATTTATTTCCACATTTATTTTTAACTTCTGTTACTGCTTCTCTGCATATTTGGAAAGGAACAAAACAAAGAAAAAAAAAAAAAGGAACCACTTAAAGTTATGACAAAGGTTCCACCACCCTGACAACACCAAACAGGAGAATGGATTTGGCATAAATGGTCACAGGGATTAATTCTGCTGCTTTTCTGGGGCCTTAATCTGTGTGCAGAGGGCCTGGCACATTCCTCAGAGAGATGTTGCTTGATGTCTTATCACTGAAAAAGGTGAAGGTGAGGCATAGCAGAAGTCACAGCCTCTTCACATTTCTCAGCAACATCCCAGCTTGTAGAAGTGCTTGTAGAAGGAAAGGGTCCTCTTTTAATTAATTTTTCTCCCTCCATTTTTTTTTTTTCCTCCCTACCTTCTTTACTTTGGGAATTTATCTCAACTTGCACAGTAGCAGTTTATCTGAATGGATACACTAAAAATGATCCAAATTTTCACTTTTTTTTTTTTTTTCCCCAGGTTAAAGTAACAATGCTGTTGTTGTAAGAACACCCACAGAAAGAAACAAACCACCTAAAGACATCCCATCCTGGTTTGGAGCGACCCTCGTAGGAAGGGAAAGCCCTCCACCTCTCCCATACTATCCTCTTCATTTCCCAATCAGCCTGCTTTGATCACACAAAGAGCTGACTTGAGCCCAGATCTTGCCCTTCTAGCCATGATACAACCACTTTACCACCTACCAGATACAGTACACTTTTTCTGAGCTTTCCTCATTAGAGTGGTTTCCCTCTTCTGCTATAAAAACCTGCCACAAATTGCATCCATCCCTGCAAGCGGGGAATCGTTGTGTGCTTCCCTCCTAAGGTTTAAATTAAGACTTAATGAAGACTCAGATGTTACGATTAAATGATCAGCCCCTGGCTAATTATGTTTGTAAGGTTCGGTTCGTTTGGCAAGCCTCCGAGTAAAAAACAAACAAACAAACAAAAACAAAATGAAAACCCAAATCAAGCCCCAAACAATATTTACACATTTGAGAACACAGTGAATCCTCCCTGGAAATAGCAGAAGAAATCCCCATAAAGCTCTAGTATAGTTTCAGCCAGCCTCCTTTTATTGTAAAATTGTCTAATTTCCTGGGGAAAAAAAAAAATATAAATAGAAAACCCATATTTACTACTATCTTTGTGATTTAAAAATAGTGAAATATCTGAAATATTTGTGCTCATCTGTACTGGAAGCTCTTGCATGCACAGAGCTATGCTTCTATTCCACACCTCTACATGGGTAAAGATCTGAAGTACAGATCCCCTTTACAGCTATTATGCATCACTTCTCAAGAATTACATTTAAAGAATTATGTTAAGCTGGTGTTTGCCTTCCACTTAGGTCTTTCATTACAATTCCACCCATTGGCTGGATCAAGTTTTCATTTTTATAATATTTTTCCTCCCTGTAGCAATGTCTTGTAAACAGCCTGCTTATTTATGAATGAGATGGAAAAGCCAGTGAATATCTGATAGCATTAAGAAAGAAATAGCTATGGTTACTACCTTATACAATGCACTTGATAAATTTGAATAATCTGAATTTTTATTGCAGCAGTCTTTAAAATAAAGAGCTACACTTTCCTTGTTTTAAAAAAAATATATATATATAACACACAAAAATTCTAATAATTTAGCCTGAACCACAGGGAGAAATGAAAAGCTGTTTGGATGTAGTGAGTCACTGGATTATTGAAAACAGCTATGTGGCTGCAACTGCTTTGATTTGCCGATATATCTTTTCCCTCTGTTTTTAATAATGGGATCACTGTAGAGCTTTTATGAAAAATGAACTTTTCTTCTTTTCCCATGGACAAATATGTTTATGTGGGTTGGAAAACACAGCTAAAATGATGAGATCTTAAACACAGCTGAAGCCTACCAGGCATGGATTTTTTTTATGTACGTAAGTTATAGAAATCTGTCTGTCCATCTTTATGCTCATGATTCATCCACTAGAAGGTTTTTTGGCTTCTGTGGGTTGGCTGGTCTATTTTTCCTGCTCCGTTATGAATAAACCTCCCTCAAAAATGAAAGAGAAGTTAATAGCCAACTAACTTTTAATTTTTTTTTTTCACAGTTATGTCAACCCACCTCTGACACTGTTACTGACACCACATGACATTTAAATAAACGAGTGATTAGCAGTGGGATTCAGAAGGAGATTGTATGTTTATGTGATGCTCGACACACTGACAAGCAGGTGAAAAACGTTGCCCTGTAACCATAGTTTTGTCTGCTGATAGAGAGATGTGTTACGGAAAGGTATTAATCACTGTAAAACCTGAGACACCCAACAAAGATGGATTTCAGTAAAAATAGAGTGTCATTAAACTAACCCACAGCCTTAAAGATAAATGTTACATATTCGCTCCTGTTGATCTCCACACTTAAAGTCATGAGCAAGTACCATTTCTGATGCCTGAGATACCCAGGAAGTTATTTCCTTGAATAGTGAATCCAAGAATTGGATTGCTTATCTAGAGGTGTGGCTGACAGTCAGCTCAGGAGCATGTGGGATGTGGTGGGGCATCATGGGCATCTTCACTGGGGCACTTGTCCACTCATGAGACACTGGTTGCAGGGATGTTCAGCTGATAAAGCCACCTTCCAGCCCTTGGTTGTTCCATAAATGCTGCTGTATAACCTGGGTGCTTTGTCCAAAAAGAAATTGCCTCAACTTACGTCTTTAAATCCCTTTAAATGCAAAATTTAATTTTGCAACGGGGAGTCTGCTACAGCTGCTCCCTATTGCAAAAGTCCTACGGCTCGACACCACAAAATAGTCTAAACGCCCCCGGAGACCGTCGGAGATGCTGCTGCCCTCAGCATCCTCCTCCTGCGATACAAGAGTGCCCTCTCACGGCTCCGCTGCTGCTGAAACGCAACATTTACAGCGGCACACAGACAACCTCGGCCTAAAATCCTGGGGTTATATCCCCTAGAACTCTGGCGTTGCTGGGGATGCTCCCCCTTTTATATAGGGGCAAAGCTGCAGGGATCTGCTCCCCAGGGTAGGGTGGAGGTGTTGGATTCCTGCTCTGCAGCAGCTGCTCACCAGTTACAGGAAGTGATGAAACCAAAGGGAAAGCTGAGCCAACAACAATCGGCAATGCCACCTTCTCTCCAGGTTTACACCCATGCAAAAAAAAACCCCATAAACACAGAAGCACACATCACCACACAGACTGCTGCCAATGTGTTCTTGCTTTGACCATGCCTCGCAAACTGAAGAGAGACACTTTTCCTTCTTAACATAGAAAAACTTTCCTTGGTAACATAAAACTGGCACTAAGCCCAGGTAAAGGAGACATTTGCCCAGAGTAGGTGTCCTTAATGGGTGACAAGGGAGCAGGATTTGCTACTGTGAATGCCTAGGCAAGCCAAGTTGGGTGCTGCCCTAGGCCCCTAAAGGGCTACTCAGGATGTGTGGGCAGTGGACATAGCTGGGATGGAAGGAAAAGAAAAATACAATATAGTCTCCTTGCCCCTTCACCCTGGCACCAGTGGTGTTGCCCATCCTTCTCCCCGCATACAGCCTCTCTCTGACAATTACCATGGGGTCCAACTGCTACTTTGGCTGTGCCAGGGAGGGCTGGGATGTTGCCTTTCTGCTCAGTCTTGTTCCCACCAGCTCGTGCACATTACCTTGGCCCAAGCATATCAATCATGTCCATGCCAATGGTGCATTTTACATTTACATGTGCTGGAAATCAAATGCTTGCATCTCCAGCAGGTAGCTGTGCTGTCCAGCCTTACAGCTCTCCTCCCTATAAGCAATTCCTGGATTCACTTTTCAAGCAAATAACTCCCTGGGCACCTCAGGCACTTTTTACCAAGAAAAAGTGCAAGATGTGATTAAAAATTGACCATACAGCTTCTCTGTTGCACAGCTCAGACTACTGATCTGGAAAGAAAACAGGCAAGTACAAGTGTGAGCTGCACTTGCATGTTCCCAGCCTAACTATAAGCCACCCACAAGTATGTTCCAGTCCCTCCATTTTTTTTTCCTGATCTGCAAGATTCAAGGTAAAACTTTGAGCCTCAACTTTTACCTTCCGGTTGCAGTTTTGTGGCCTCTGGCTTCATGTTCCTCTGCTCCTCAGCCATTGTCAGCTATTCTCGACTGAGGCTCCAACTGGATGGTATTTAAACCATGATCTCAACAGAGCATCACTAGTGAGTTAAGGACCAAGGTTTGCCAGAGCAGGAAAAATTACTGGCAGAGTTTTGCCAAGAGACTGAGCTTTTTGTGACTCACTCCTGATAAGAAAACAAATGTCGAGTGAAGAAGTCAAAAGGTGTTTCTACACAGGTCAGAGTTTGGTGTTAGCTGCAACGCACTACTATGCAATGCCCTGGTAATGGAGAAAAAGGAGTTTATGGACTAAACTGTGTGCAATAAATAATCCAATACTAAATATGTACTTCACAAATTAGTCACTGACATAAGATAATGACGCTATCTCAAGCCAAGAGTCTTGAAACTGTTTTAGAAAGGCAACCAATCTTGACTCGGCTGCAGAGTTGTCCTGCTCTTATTTCCTCCACCAAAACCTATTTTGCAGGTGCAATTATTCAGTGGCTGGGCTTAACCCAACGCTCTGAAGGATGAAGGTAAGGTAATCAACTGTATTTATGTCAGCATTTCTTTTGCAGTGCTCTGGGACTATAAATACAAGATAAAATACTATCACAGGAGGCCAATATTTAACAAGGTATCAGCCAAAGAGAGAGGACTTCTAAATGCGTGGGACTGTTGAAGAGCCCCAGGTAAGATGCTAGCATCACACAGAGCAAGGTTAACAATAAGTAATGTAATTATGTCTATGAAAACGTGCCTTATCCCTGGCTGCCACTGTCATTCCCAGCACTGCAGGGATTTCCTTTCTCCTGGGGGATGGAAAAAAAAACCAGCTCTTCTCCTCCTTTTAACTCTATTCTTCCCCCCCAGGGTCTGAGCCAGAGACCATGTGTCCTGCTAATGAGCGGTCTTGTGAATCTGGTGAGAAGATGGGCACTACCTGCAGGCTGGGATGCATCTAGTCTGGGACAAGCCTGTGCTTCCTTGCTGCAGGACTTCACAGGATTTGTTTTCAGACACCAAATTCCCTTTTTCCATCAAGAAAAGAGGTTAAAAAGCAGCATCCCAAACAATATTTTGTCTCCTGGCCTCTGGTGACATGCATGCACTGCTGGCCCCTCAAACAAGACCCCCTTATTAGTCATGCTGCTCCAAATCACCCCTCAGGCTGAATTTATCTGCCTGCTCTATGGGTTACCTTCTGAGTTTGATATTGCCCTTCACCTCCTGCACAAGCATGGCCAGGCAAGGTTTCTGATGTCTCATAGCTGTCAGACTAATTACACAGTGATGAGGGGCCACATCCCCACCGTGTGGTTCAGGACACAGCACCAATGCTGAGCTCCGCGGGTACCAGCAGAACAAAAAGTCAGCACAGAGCCATAAGGCCAGCACAGAAATCAAGAGCATTTCTAAGGTCAGGAAAACATCTACACATGCAATATCTGCATTTATCCTCTATGTAGAGTTGAATCAGACCTAAAGAAAGGAAAACTTTGCTAATTTTGAAGAAAACAGCTTCAGGTCAGCAAAGAAAATTTTTGCAAACCGTAAGCTTTTTGGCAAAGGTCTCAACCCAGCCCCATCCAGGGCACCCATCCTCATGGCAGCAGGAAAGCAGTCTGGAACAGATGGCAACACTGGACTTTCCCACTCACAGCTGAAATTCAACTCATCTCTGAGTGGTTTCCCTTTGGGAAAGGAAGGTTTAGAAATGCTTTAGAAGTACAAAAAGGGATTACAGCATCCACTCTCTGCATTTAATGCAAGTAGCTCTTCAAATTATGCTCATTGCGTACTCTTTGTAAAATTCTTGGCATTCCCCGTGTCTCCTTTTTCCTGTAGCTCCAGTCAAAACCCATAAAAAGCTCAGAGGCATTTTCAAACTAAGAGATACCAGACAACGCTGTTTAATTGAAACCAATAAAGTGCTATGCTCCAGGGCTTCCTCAGCTGCTTCTCTCCTGGCAGACAAATCTCAGACTTCAGCTAACCCAGAAAAAGGTCAGCCAAGCCATCAAACATTTCAAATCACAATTAAGACCCCAAATAACAGAAGTTAAAGTTTAATGCTGAAACTTCACCGCCAGTTGATGCTCACCAATTACAAGGATCACTTGAAATATGATCAGCAGAACCACCGTTTGTGTCAGAAGCCTGTCTCTGATGATTTGCATTAGGATTTTTTGGGGGCAAGGCAAACAACCTTGCTATAATAATACGACTGCTGCTATTAAAAAAAAAAAATAATTCAAAAAAAAGCACACAGTTTAGGCTGGGGCTGACAGAGACAGAAGCTGCTTTGAGTCTGAAGAACTTGATGTGTTTTGATGCCCTTAAATTCAGCTCTCATTACAAGTGGGATTGTCCAGAAGTCAGAAACTAACTCTCCATCCCAAGAATATAGCATTTAAGGATATACCAAAGACCCAAAGAAGAAAAAAAAATGTCCACAAAATACTTTAATTCAGAAATACCACGTAATTTCTTTCTAATAAAGCTGAAAATTTATACAGATGATCCTACTTCCCTACCTTATGTATTATTCAGTGCAACATCCCGTACTTAAGATTAAAGAAAAAAAAAGCACAAAGTCAAAACTAAATGAAAGAAAGTTCAAATGAAGCATTTCAACATCAAAATGAAGAGGTGACAAAGATTTTGTGTTTCATATTCTGTCCACTGCTGATTACATACGACATTTCTGCATCGTGTTTTATTTGAACAAAGCCCATCTTTTCCAACAGCAGTGTTCCATCCGAAACTCTCTTCACTGCCATCCTACCCATGCCTGGCTAGACTTTGTTTCAGAGGAATAACACTGAAATACTGTGGTGCTGATAAATATTTCATACCACTGAAGCTGCTACCAGAAAAAAAAAAAAGATAAAATAAAGTCTCAAACTCCAGTCCCTTTCCTACCAAGTTGCCAAGGCAAGGACTGTCTTCTATTAAAGAAACAAGGATTTGCCTTTCCCTGGATCAGCCAAGGAAGATATTCCAGGATTAAACAAGACATCCAGGCTTGCTCTAACTTTAGCTCCATTTTCCCTTTATCTCTGAAGTTGAGGAAGCCAGATAAGGAGCTGCACTTCTTATGCATCCCACATAAACTAATTATTGGCCTGATTCTGGCCAGGTGAAGACCAGCTGGAGAGCAGCATCCTTCACAGCTCACTGAAAATGCACCAAGAGACTATCCTGTTGCTATTTATGGCTGCCTACTTGCTTACCATTGCTATACCTCCACTTCCTTCATGCAAGAAGAGTCCCCAGATCTAAACTAAATCTGGTTTTGGAGTGGGATGACGCAGATGCCAGGAGAGATGCCCATAAGCACTATTTATTCCCAGCATCGTATGACTTCCTATGGGGTGCAATCTCATGGGAAAGAGGCCTGGAAAGACTTCCCGATAATTTTTAATAAGCCTCCCATTCAGAGAAGCTCAGATACCTGCTGATGGCCCCACAACGTTCACAAAAACCCTGGTGCATGTGAGAGCTGGCATTCTGTAAATTTAGGATCAAATGGAGACTGAGTCTTCCAGAGGTTTGCTGGGTCTTCCAGAAAGTCACACCATATTTAGTAAGTAAAGCATGGGGGAAGGCTGTCAACCTACCTGGATCAGGCTGAAATGGGGAGGTGTTGGTGTCATCCAAGTTTGTGTGTGGGCGTGTAAATATCTTATTCACCCAGGTCGGTGTTCTAGCTACCATAAAACATACACTACAATGGGGCAGCAGCCATGACTTGACATAGGTCCAAAATATGTCAGATGCTGAGGAGTCCCTGGAGAGGTTGTAGCATGTGATGCTCTTCTCCCCTCCATTCTCTCCAGTCTTTGTGGGGTTTTTGGTGGAGAGGAGGATGAAAAAGGGTGAAAAAGGGATGGGACTGACTCTCAGTCTGATAACTGAAGGACAAACCCAACTTCAGGCTTTTCATCTCCTGTCTAAAGAAATGGCATAAGGAAAATCACCAGCAGCCATGCCCAAAAACCCACCAAAGAACCAACAGTGAAGCCAAGAGCAACTCTGAGATTTACTGATACTATTTCTATTGATAGAAAATGGGTAAAACACCATTCAAGACAATTGAGATTGGTTCTTTTTTTTTTTTTTTTTTTGTCAAGACAAAAATCTGGCTGATTTATTTCATATTCTCATATAGATATGTTTTAAAACAATTAAAAAATTTCTCAGCTGAAGTGCCACCTTGACACATTAGCTATATACTTTCATTATATTCATCTTCATTTTTGGTCTAGGTGATGTATGCATAATCTAAGTCATAACATAAAGGTTTCTCCGTGGTAGTAAGAGGTGACATTTTAAGACATTACACCACAGTTAATAATGCCAGTGGAATAATTTTACATCAAGGGTTACAACAAAATTCTTGATACAGAAGGATGTTATAGGAAGTCATTACTTCCACCCCCACTAGCTATTAAACTTTAATAACTCAAATATGATATCAGGTTTTCTAAAACCTGCCACAGAGAGTTTCTGCATTCCCCATTTTTTAGCAGCAAGAATGAAACAAAAGTGTCTAGAATATATCTGCTATTTTATTTAAACAACAAGAAGTGTGAAATAAATACAAAATGGGTTATTCATGGCAGACCAAAAGAAATCCGTGCTCCTGAGCTTAAATATGAAATCTCATCAATCTGTCTGTTGGCTAATCTCATAAATATAGGTATTTAGACTAGAAACTGCAAATTACATGTAACAGCAGAAATAGGACAATAAATGTAGGATATACTTAATGGGTTATATAAAAATGAGTGAGAAATGCTCTATAATCATTTCAGGCCATTGAGTTGTTTCTTAACTGATTTTAAAGACTAAGCTACATCCTCTGGAGAAACAAGTATAGCCAACTAGCAGTTTATATACTTTTTTTTTTAATAGCCCACTCACTGTGGCTCTCAGCCTGTGCTATAGGCTGGTCTTTCTGCTTCGGTCAGCAGGGTACACCACGAGCAAGCCAAGGGACTTCTGTAACATTACATCATTACATCTTGGAAGCCTGATAAACCTTTTTTTGGGAAAGCACCTACACAAAAATAATTTAGCTTCATTCATTATCATACCTGGAAACATTGGAGTTGCCTGTAGAAATAATGTGAGAGTTAATATTCACCTTGCTGGTTTCTGCATATGGAAACACCTGACAAACATTTTTGTTTGGTTTTTTTGGTTTGTTTGTTTTTAAAGGCATTGAAGTTGCTACATGATCAGCCTGAATGTGAATTTCAAATACTCCTTTATGACCTGGAGTCTTGCAGGGGCAGAACAACTTGTGTTTTCATGCAGTCTAGCCACTAAAGCCTGACCTATAAAACATAGCCTTGCAAAGCCCACTGCACTTTTGCGCTCCCTGGGACGACTTAGCTGTGCGTGTCTGCACTATTCATCTTGCAGAATGACTGGAAAAAAATGTCATTAAGCATAAAAAAAGGGGGAAGGGCATGAGGAGACGGGGATACCAAAAGAAACTAGAGCTTTCTTCTGCCATTATCACGATGGCCTCGAAATTAAGGGGGGGGGGGGGGGGGGGGGAAGGGGACGAGATAACATGAGGGGGGGGGGGGGGTGGAAAGATGGTGTGTGAAGGGTGTGGAGAAAAAGGTGTGTGTGTGTGAAATATGTGTGTGTAGAGG
>JAAGNO010017380.1:17500-48123 GCA_033439905.1 Ceryle rudis
GTGAGGTGATCGAACGCGAGTGATGGGGGGGGAGTGTCGTAGCGGTGGGTGCTGGAGTGGTCGCGGGTGTGGAGGGGGAGGGGGTGGGGGCGGGGGGGGGAAGCAAGCCAGTTAAAAATCAGTAGGCAGTCCTGGTTTAAGAAGATGTCTGCACACAGGCTGCCAGAAAATCTTGTGGTGCCTGAACCTTGGATGACTTCAATGCACTGCTGGTTAAGGCAAAAGAAAGAGTATGGGGAGGAGGAACTGTCTCTCAAGGAGAAGGCAAACTTGTACCCACTTCAGAGAGCACCTGAGACCCTGCTTGCAAGCTCCTGCTTGCTAGTAGTTGGCTCAACAGGACTCTCTTGTTCAGAACAATAAAACAGTGAAGGTAAAGAAAAAAAAAATTCAAAAGAAGCATAAGCAATAGGAAAGGAAGGCGTTGTACTGACCCACTTGGCAAGAAAAGCATTTTAAGCAGACTTTTGGTGGAGGCTTTTTTGTATGTAGTGAGAAAAGAAATGATCAAATCTAGGAGCGTAAATGTAGTTTAAGTGGTTTGGGGGGTTTTGTTGTTTTCGTGGTTTTTTTTGTTTGGTTTTGTTTTCAGGTGTGGGGTTGGTTTTTCTTGTTTTCTTTGCTTTTGAAGGGCAGCTGAATGAGAAAAGAGTCCTGCTGCCAGGATTGTTTGCTCCTGAAAGGTTTGGTCCCTGGCACTGTGGGTCTCTGAGATTCTTTGGAAGCCTTTGCTGGAAGTCATCATTAATATAGATCATCATAAACAGAAGGAAATAAAGAATTCTAAGGACCTATATAATAATAAAGGCACAAACTGTTAAGTAATATATTTTGCAGCTCTGCTGTTAGCAGGAGCCCATCAGGTAGTGACAACTGAGAAAGAGAAACCACTGATGGCTGAAAACAGCTCTCAGACCTGGCCCTTAGTGGCCATTTTCTGGACTATAGCAATTCTTTGGTGAATTACTTTGTCTCAGCAGCTCTGATGGGCGTCCTGACCCCACAATTCCCTTCCATCAGTAAGGACAATACCTGAGATTCATGAAAACAACCTTATAAATACAGAATATAAAGAAAAAGGGAAAATAAAAAAGTGCTACATTACTATAGATTTCAAAGGTAATATATTTTTCAAAACAGGAAGAGATAACACATAGGTTTGGTTTTCCTGGTGTTTGACCACCCCCAACCTGGCATCCCACTACAGCCAGCTCTCAGTAGAGAAGAGAGCTTGATCTCCCATCCTGTCTCACCAGACACCCTCCAGCTGAATACTGTGATATCAAGTGCACAAACCAATAGCTTCCTTTCACTGATCCAGAACTAAACCACAATATTAATATAATATGGATATTATACTCCAGTCCATAATATTCCTGGACAGTCAAGAGGCCCAAGACTGGAGTCTCAGATCCTGTTTGGATAGTTGGTTTTAGGCACTAGATGTCAGTGTTTCACCTACACTTACAGAAATTTGCAGTCATGGTGAAAGAAGAGCTATCAGTAAATAAATATATGAATACATAAATAGAAATTTAAAACACCTTCAGAACCAAGACCCCATCAAAACAGCAGCAAACCTTTCCTGCTCGCAAGTGGCCAAGAGGTTTCCAAATAAAGTCATACTTTCCCCTTTCCCTAGTTTGGTTCTGCACAGAAATAATAGTCTAAAGAGGAACAGAGACAAACACATGCCTGACACCAAAGGTACCTGCCAATATTATCTAGAGTAAAAAAATATACCTGTGTTTGCTAAGAGCTGCTTAACAGAGCTAGCAAAGAGTTTTTAATATAAAGAAGAAGAAACACCCATTTTTTGAAAAGTTTTTTCTACACTGTATAACATTCATCAAGCGTTTGACCTGGAAAAAGAAACTGGATAGTTTTTGAGTGGTATGAAAAAGTATCATAATTTTGTCAGAAGCAATTTTACTAAGATCTTAAACTAGTTGTAAGTTCAGGTAACAAAACAGGTTCAAGCAGATTGACAACATGAACTGAAGATACCAATAAGAACAGAAATTAGCACATCTGCTTGCCTTCCAGGTGGTCCTGTTCCTGATGTATCACCTTTCTGTTCCTCCTCCCAAATCCTTTTTGTTCCCACTCTTCCCCTGACATGGGGCTGAAGGAGAGCAACCTCTCAACTCCCTCTTTGACCACCAAAGATGCTCCATGTTGGACAACCACAATAGATTGTCATTTCCTGTTCAGAGCACTCAGAAAAAAAAGAAGCCACTATAACAACTAGCAAACAAAAACCCCACCACTACTAGTAACAACAACAACAAAAAAACCCCAACAACCCAAACAAAGCAAAAACCAAAACCAAACTGAAAGATGAACACCACCTGCAAATTTTAAAGATAAGGGTTTTTTTGCCTATCAGTATGTGAATGCTCCACCTCACTTTGCATGTGCTGATTGAATGAGAAATTGTATGCCGTGAAGTAGGTGGGACAAAATAAGTAAATCCTTCCACCCCCCACAAGCTACCTGTGCATTAAGCTCACTATGGAATTTAAAGTATGTGCTACTAGTTGGACTCAATGGTAGCCTATGGGCCTCAGGGATAAGGTAGGGGAGTACCTCTGCTGCAGAAAGATCAATGTTAATCTTGTTATGTCACTACTCAAAAATGGAGTGTTGCAAAGGTCATAGAGATTCCAAGCAAGTATGGAAAATTGTAAAACTTTACTGAAAGGACAAGGATATACTCATACTTGGAATTAAATCTAAGGTTAAGCTGCCCTCTAGAAGAATATATCAAGGACCTTTGCACTTCAGATACAGCTAACCACAAAGCTACATTTATGGCTTATTTTTAGACAAAGCCTGGGCAGAAGGAAAAAAAAAAATGTTAAAAATTTCCAATTTTCTGGTCTACTTCCTAAAGCTTAAGGAAAAAGAAACAACATGAAAATGAAACTATTAATGATCTTCTAATGATCTATTCCATCTCAAACACTGAAAAGTCACTAGTGTTCCGCCAGCCTGATGAATCCAGGTGATGAATTGGTGTGGTATGAAAAAAAAAAAAAAAAAATTTCAAAGCTAATCTAATGGCTCTGGACTACTTTCTACCCTGACACATGCTGAGGAAGGTCAGCATCTGTTACACTTATCAGAGAGGGTTTTCAGGGAGGAAGGCATACGTTGGGTAGACACAGGACCAGTAGCATAGGGTGTCAGGAAATACTAATTGCTTCCATTTTTAACATGTGCCATGGCTTTTGATTTTAAAAGCTTTTGAGACAACGAAGTTGTTTCTCCAAAGAAATAGATGGAAAATGTGCTGGAGATCATGGCTTTCTGAGCCCAATGTCCCCACTCTCTCAGTGGGGGATTGAAGAGCTCTCGCAGATGCCTTTTGTTCTGCTTCTTTAACAATCGCTCAGCGGATCACTATTAATAGAGATTTGAAGGAAAGATAATAAAAATTGACATTTCAACTGTTGTATTGGCTAGAAGCAATAAATCAAACAATCAACCACAAACCAACATTAGATTGTGGGGCAAAAGTATCACTTTGTTTTGGTGCAATCCAGTCTCCATTGAAAAGTCAAGTCAGCTTACTGGGAGAGCAAGGAGAGCTAGCAGACAGATGCTGCAGGAATTTAACAATCCACAGCGAGTTTATTTTTAAAGTGTGTCAGGAACCACTTGTCAGCACCAAACATGGTTCTCTATGGCCACAACTACCACCAACAAAATCAAAAAATGCACAATCAGAACAATGTGCTGCTGAAGGAAAACTGTGACTGTGTCAGCCTTTTGCTTTTTAAAGCAAAGTACATGGACCTCTGAAGTCTTATGGATAAGCCACCATCCATGCACCTTTGGTTTTGTAGCCATTGCTACCAGGCAGTGAAGTACTAACCCATGTACTGAAGGTTACTCATTCTTTATAAGCTTTTTGATCAAGCGCCTTCAGACATTCCACTACTGACTGAAGATGCTGCTCATAAAAAGGTCTCCTATTTTGGAGACCACTAAGGCACAGCAGATATAGAAGCTGGTAAGCCCTCCATATTAGAGGCAGGTGGAAATCAGTGCTGCTCTGTAAAACTCAAGTTATGCTTTTGTAAAAAGGTATGCAGATTAGCACCAGGGTTTATTCCCTTTTAAAGTATTGCTCATGACTCAGTTAAAGTATCCAACGAATAGAAAGTATCTGTGCTCTTGCTGGGTCCCCAGGAAATCAGTAACAGCTCTATCATTGATTTCAATGCCAGAACAACTACTATGAGATTTGACAGGCTAGTTAAGCTACAGGTTCTCAAACGTTTCATATAAGGCCATTAACTGCTGTAATTTCAGCCAACTGCCACATATTTGCAAGTGATACATGTTTACATTTTAACTTTAAAGGTTCTCCCCCTTTCAATCAGATTCAACAGCATCTCTTGCTTCAGAGGAGGGCCACTTGCCACACAGCCACATCTAATTCACACTGGATGAGCAGCCAATTTTCCATCTGCACAACAGCAAGAGAAATAAAATTACATGTCATTACATGCTTCTGCTGAAGAACCCCCCACTGACACCACAGAGAAGACAGAAAAGGTAAAGGCTACTGAGTCAGGAATGGCTGGTATGGCCTTAAAATGGGATGGGAATGGGCCAGCTTTCAAGGCTGACCTAAAGGCCAATACTTAGAAAGTTGTTTTGATTTCATATTCAGTCACAAATTGACTGCAAGGGTCTGAGATTTCACTGTTGACTGAATTGGGTGAGCTGGAAGAATTTCTGTTCACTCTTTTATCCCTCATCCACTATTGGACCTTCAGATATTCGTGTAATGACCTACATTTTAAGACTTCTCGGACATGGCCAATTTCACTCTGAAGCAGTTCTGGATTTGGACAATTTTTTCAACCATTTCAATGGGACAAAACAATGCTGCAGATACAAAAGTCTGTTAATGATTTGCAGCAATGTTGTTGTCCCATTCTCACATCTGTATGTCCAAAGCAGCCCAGGATCCCAGCCACCTACCTTTCCTCCCTGCAGGAGGAAAATTATTTTAATTCATTGCAATGATTTAAAACCAGCCCTTTAGAGCATCATATTGTCAGCCATCAACTCTAAGAAAGCCGTGAAGTTTCTCATTTCCCATGTCTTAGTCATTAGTGATTTCAGAGACTAAATTCAGCATTTTCTGGATTCTCCACTTGCAACTGTTGCCTTTTCTGCTGAGCAGGGAGCATTTTCTCCCACTTGCCACACAGCCATTCGGGGCACATGCAGCAAACCCATGCTGTAGCCATTGCCCCTTGCAGAAAACCCCCACAGAATCACAGGATAACTGTGGTTGGAAAGGACCTTGTAGATCACCGAGTCCAACCATACCTACAAGAATAAAGAACACCTAAACACCTGAATACCTGACCACTAAAAGGAAACAACACCAAAAACCAACACACAAGCCCCCTGCATGCCTGCCCCTAGAACATGTTGTGGAGCACCATGTCAACTCTTTTTCATGTTTCTTAAATACCTCCAGGGATGGTGACTCAACCACCTCACTGAGCAGGCGGTTCTAGTGCCTCACCACTCTCTCTGTAAAGAATTTCTTCCTAATATCTAATCTAAACCTTCCTTGCTGCAACTTCAGACCATTTCCCCTGCTTCTGTAATTGGTAACTAAGGAGAAGAGGCCAACACCCACCTCTCTTAAACCTCCTTTCAGGTAGTTGTAGAGGACAACGAGGTCCCCCCTCAGCCTCCTCTTCTCCAAACTAAACATGCCCAGCTCCCTCAGCCTCTCCTCATACGACTTGTTCTCTAAGCCCCTCATGAGCTGGGTAGCTCTCCTCTGGACACATTCCAACACCTCAATGTCTTAATTAACATGCTTCATTCTTGTCAGTCTTCCCAATGTCCTACCACTGAGAGCAATACAGAGGAAGAAGTAGTTACAAAAGAATAACCAGGTGAGTTTTGCCAATGAAAAGTCTTTGGTCCCTTTTGGTATCCAGGGCAGATAATCTGCTAACAGAGCTACACATCAGAGTCCCACAGTGAAGGCAAATGTTTTGGGGTTTCTTGCACTGGCAACCCTGACAAGGTTTCATCAGCCACGGCAGCCTACATTGTGAACTACGATGAACAAAAAGTCAAACTAATACTTTCTTTTTGCATTGCTGGACTTTGGCAAAGTTGTTCTCTTCCCTGCTCAGCTTTCTACAGCCTTGTACCTGTTACTGTAGAGAGGTATTAATTAAATACAAATGTTCTCAACAAAGCACTGACTAAGGAATGTCAAATCTTGTCTCCTCCGATGCCATAAGAGGCCCATTAAAGTTATCTAAACACTTCCAGAAAGCATAATAACACACTCCAAGTCACAGTGCTATGAACAGGCACTCAAGGTGCACTTATCCACAAGTTCCCAGCCTGTTGGAAGCCCCACTATGGTGTCTTTATAGGATCTGATATGGGCTTGCTTCCCTCAACAGCATCAAGCCACAACAAAACTATTTCTGCTCACCTCTGAGGCTGATGAGAAACAGAAGAGACACCTGTATCCCTGTAGCATAAGAATGACTTTATACCAGGTAAGGAGATACTTCCTCTTCCATAGCTGCACCTTCTGAGCGGGCTGCTAGGAAAAGACAGATCCACATCTGCTCATCCTCCTCTGCTGGAGGTGCCCCTCTAAGAGGGCAGAAATGTTTAATAAGGTGAAGGACCCACATTTCAGAGGATACCTCTTCTTAGCTTTGAGTATCATATACAGGAAGACAGAAAGCCTTAGATCACAGCCAAGTCCCTCAGCTTAAAACTCACACAGACAACCAAAAATGAATGAACTAACTTCCACCTTCTCCTTATACCCAGACAGAACCTTTCCCATAAAGTAATTTCCAAACTGCTTTCACCTGCAACCAGTTTCATCGGGAGTCCTGGCTTTTGCTCCTCTTCTCCTACCAGAGAAGTTCTCCCATCATCTTAGAATCAGAGAATCATCTAGGTTGAAAAAGACCCTTGAGATCATCAAGTCCAACCATTAACCTAACACTACCAAGAGCACCACATCTACACATGACTGGGCAGCAAGGACCATAGGAAGTCTCCTGATCCACAGACACATACCACTGGGGCTTTCATCACCTCCTTGCCTCATCCTGGGGAGAACAGCGCCCCAGAAGATTTAATGGGGCAAAGAATATTCCTCTGGGAGAGTAAGAAAAATACTATCGAAAAGAGGAGGCAAAAAGAAGAAACGTTTGAGAACATCATTCACTAAAATAGCAGAGTTGATTAGCTGCAAACCTGGCTTCTTCAGCACAAGAAGTTTCATCGGGAAGGCCATCAGCCCTGCTTTGGGCTTTAAGAAACCCTCCAGCAGTTCTGCAAGGGGCTCAAGAGCACTCTTAGCAGGTGAACATGTGGATTTTCTGAATGCCTGAAAGGAAAGGCAGCTGCAAACTATTTAAACCACATAAGCAGCTCTCAGCACCCTTGGCAGGGAGCCAGGAGTGTCTCTCCACCAGGTAACTGCATGTGAGCAATTTCTCAAGGCTCTCAGGGAAGTGCTACAGAAAATTTAGGATCTCAGTCCCAGGAGGATTAACCCATCCATTGTGTTTGCCAGAACTATGCACAGTGAAGGGAGTTTCCCACAATCTTATGCATTGCTACTGAGTCGGCCAATGTCAGCAAATATCATCAGCCCTTGCTCCTGAGCACACATTGGGACACAAATTTCTTCTGGTCCCACTTTGCGCTTGGCTCCCTTGGAAAATGGGAGTAGCATTTCTAATATGGGCTTTCAGTTTCTCCCGCAGTTGCCCCTTTTGCTTTACAGAGACAGCGTAAAACATGATTCTGAGCATGTTTGTAAGGACAGACATCACACGTCTTGAAAGCAAAACCAGTTTTTAAGGCTTCCTATTAAATAATGATGGCAACAGCTCCCAGACCAAAAGGCACATGCCAGGTTTGTTTGATACTTCACACCCACATTTATCTTCTTTTTGAAGATTAGCATGCTATTAAGTGCGTATTTACAGACTTGGGAACCTCATCGTGGTGTTTTGTCCTGTCACTCGCCATTGAGCTAGTTTTTAGTTGAAAATATTAATCAAAAAACACTTCCTCGCTGTAGCCATTATAGTTTCACACCTGAATATCAAGTAGTTTCATGCCTGGAAGTTGTTTCAGGTCTCCTTTTTTAATTTTCAAAGGTCATTTTCTAGTTGTTCAGAATTATAAAAAGAAAATTAAGAAGATCTCCCTTCCCTAAAAGATTTTTAATGAAAAAGTGTTCCTGGTGTGATGGGTGAGATAAGCAGTCATGCCAGAAGAACAGCAAGAAAGTACTGACCCCTTGCTATCCTGGGCGGTATCCAGCCACTGCACCCTGTTGGCATCTCCTTCCCCTTCTCCCGCTCCTTCAGTGCTGCAACACATTGGGGATGAATCACCTTCACCTCCCTGCCACTCCACTCCACCCACCCCCCCAACCTGGACAGCTCTAGTTCTTGTTCAAAAACTTGTCTTTGTCCTTCCACGTTGCATGTCTCTCCCTCTGAGAAGATATGTTTGTAAACTTGCCTATTTCATCTCTGTGTTCAAACAGAATTTCACATCCAAACCCTGATAGCCAAATTGAAAACCTCATATCCCATTCCCACTCCCAAAGTCAACATGCTCCTGCAAAACCTTGCCGGAGGCAAGCTGGCTTGTAACACAGTTGTGAAATGCTCTGGGAAGAGCTTACAGAGGCAGATAGAGCAACTGGGAATATAAGTCTCCTTTGAGAGCCTCTCCTTCCATCTGAAGTGGATAACCTATCTTGTCAGAGGCTGAGAACAAACATTTTTCCCTCCAAGAGTGTGGACATTCATTGCCAGTAACAAATATACGGACCTGCTGGCAGGCAACCATATAAATGACTATTATAGCAGTGTCCCATACGTCCCTTGTAATAGAGGCTCTCAAAAAGGCTTTGTTTTTTACATCATTTCACACCATCTGACATAGGAATCATTCCTGGTGCTATTTTTAGTAAGCTAATCTGTGTTTGGAGGCAATTTTCCCCCTCAAATATTTCTGGGTGTTTGGTAACTGACACAGCCCCCATGAGCTAATAATTTGTCATCCTTCACTAGAGAAGGTCACTTATGACCATTTTAGCACCTCCGAGTACTTAACTGTCATGAAGAAGTGATGGTTCTTACTGAAGTTCAGCAAATAAGTTGGCATTAAGATTCCAAGACCAATTATTCCACACTGCCGGTTTTATATTAGGTCACAGGAAAGCAACAGCTCCTGGTTGGACTTCAGAGCATGCTGAGGTGCAGGACAAGCCTGCAGGAAACCAGGTTTTGTTGGATCCATGGCTGATAGAGCCATCTAGGTCACATGCTAGGGTCTTTGCCACTTCACTAGGATTCCTGCCTCTGCCTTGAAACATATTCTCATTTCTGTTAAGTTTGACCTCTCATCCAAAGTGTGTCACACTCATTAAAGGAGAGTTTCTCACTTAACATCACTCAGTGGTCAAAAAGTGCTCAGAAGGTTACTGAAAATGTTTGCTGTGGCCTCTACAAACACCTGCGCTTCAGTAGCAGAGCTCCTCCATTGGGTCATTACATGGCCCTAACTCTCAGGAATATAAGGCTTTCTCCAAATGTCGAGTACTGTGGTGACCATGAGGAGCTCCTCTCAGGGATGAATCTGTACCGCACATGTTCGGGAGGTTTGCAATTATGTGTTAATGCATTAACACATGAGAAGTGCAAAGCTCCCCTGGAGGACAATGTTGTTGAAGTACCCAGTCACCAAAGGTCAAGGTCTCCCGGGGAGGACTCTGGTACAGAGCCTATCCTCCTCTTCCACAGAAACCAGATCCTGTTGCAACCCTGATGCTGGAGGTGTTTTTGAAAGCAAACATGATCAGGCAACACAGCAGGGGAAAACACACTGATGTATCTGTAGAGCGAGGTTCACTCAGGGTGAGCTGCTTCCTGATCTGGAGTAATTTTACATTGCTACCAAGGGTTTTAGAGCTACTTTGAGATCTTTCTAGTCCTGGAGAAGCAGAATCCAGACGGAGGATTTAAAAGTATCTGTGACAAAATTGTGTGACTGCCACCAAGGTGAGTACCAATGGGTGTGGGTCTGCCTCATGCCCAGATGGACAGGGAGTAGAGTAGGTAGCATGTTCTGATCTGCTGCATCAGCATCACTCCGCAGTCAGAGAGCTGGCATCTGATTTTAAAAAGCAATCATTTAAACCTCTGCAAAGCTCATACAGTTGTGCTTCAGCCAGTCATGCTAACTGGAAAAAGGTGCTAAACTAGAGCTCAGCTGCCTCAAAATGATGGCATAGCCCACCTTGA
This sequence comes from Ceryle rudis, assembly GCA_033439905.1. Taxonomy (NCBI): domain Eukaryota; kingdom Metazoa; phylum Chordata; class Aves; order Coraciiformes; family Cerylidae; genus Ceryle; species Ceryle rudis. The sequence goes on from JAAGNO010017380.1 coordinate 27,853, forward strand.
TTTAAGGCTCTGGAATGAGGAAAACGTTTACCTGAAAGCTTTGATATGCTTGCAGTCCTTCAAACACTCACTGTTAGAGTCACCATCTTATTCATCCTCTGAGTTAGTCTAGCAATTGAAAGAAATACTTAGACTTATTCTGAGCATTATTTTATGTGGTGCAAAAGAAATTGGTCCTGTAGCTATAATAAGATTACTTCTTACCAAGGACCCTGTGTAAAACCTCTATGGCACTTGCTATTATTTCTAAGAGATGCCCATTTTACGTCTTATCCTGTATCCAAAACCATGGATCATTTGAAATATCCACATTTAATTTGTATACATATATTTTCAGGATTTTAATAGGATTTCTCATCATCTGTAAAGCACCATGAAATGTAATATTTTCCCCAGAACAGGCTGTGAAATTTGTCTACCTTATCAGCAATTCTTGTAGAACTTGTTTCTCGGATTAAGTGTGGGACTCACTGAATACATCCTACTCACATTTAGTCTATTGAATTGGCATGTTAGAAAATACATGGTTCATCCTCTTTTGTTGTTGGGTTTGCGGGTTTTTGTTTGTTTGTTTGTTTTTTTAATGGTGGTTGTAGCCTCAGATATGATACATGGCATTTTATTGTGCATGCACAGGTTCATGTTTAATTACTGGAGCTTAAGGAAGAACATTCTGTCTAATTCTCTGCTGGGGCAGCTGTATTGCACTTTATGCACAAGCACACAGCTACAATACCAAGACGTTTAGAAGACCTGCAAATATATTGCTCAAGATCCTGAAACTATACAAACCAGGGGAAGAAAATGGTCCCTGCTTGAGGATTTCATGAACAAAGCCAAAAATAAGGCTGCTGACTGGCACAGACTACTAGTTTTAAATAGGACAACATGAGTATCTGTGACCAGGAGCAATGTCAGAGCACCAATGGCCTATTAATAGGAGATTTGCCCCACCCAGAAGATTCTCAAAATGTAAAATACCGGGGTATTTGTAGATTTGGGGCTTATTTTTCTGAAAGAGCAACCTCCGGGGGGAAAAAAAGAAAAAAGTGTGTTCTGATGATTGCCCCAGACTATAATTTAGTCCTGTATCTGCAAGTTTCAGGTTTTGTTCAAGTACATAATGGTGCAGTGGAATGCTTCCCAGCAGTCTCCCAGTACACACTCCTTAATAACAGAGAGATCATTTACTGGAGAGAATGAGCAGATTCTTGCATAAGCCTCTTTTGTATGAGAAGTTTCAAGGATATGAAAGCAGCAATTATCCTCACCTTGGCTAATACAATTAAGAAATTCTGAAGTACTGAGAAAACTTTGAAGCAATTACAGTTTGAAAATCACCTAACTCTGAATTGTCATTTGCCAGTGAGCTATAGTTAGATCAAATTAAATCAGAGATGCAGGGAATGATCTGAAAGCAGTCAGAGGCAGTGGGATAGGATTTCCACTGCAGTTTCCAGTTAGGGATTTGGATCTGAATCCTCTCTCAGCTCTGACTGTGAGTTACAGGCACTTGGGAGTTTTTAGGGGACAAATCAGACATAATTTTGCTAATTTACGCAGAACGACTACATTATTTTAGTGATAAATGTGGAACTAATTCTACTCCCAGTCCGAACCAAAAATGTCTTAGGTAACGGGAAAAATGCTGCTTAACTTAAATGTCTCATGCTGACTCCAGTTTTTGTGAAAGAGGTAGGCTGGTCCTTACAGAGGGATCATAATTCAAACAGATCATCTTTGATATCAAGTATAAAAAGCCCTTGCAGGATTACTGTAGCTTAAATATAATCAGCAAGAAACAAAGCAGTCCTTGGACAAGCATTGCATAGACTTTAAGGCAAAGACACGGACTGCAGAAGAGCGCAGGCAAGAACAGACATCCAGAAAACATGATCTGGGAGAAGAGGGTGGAAGACCAAGTCTGAAGAAGAGGAGATAGCATTAAAATCCTTCCACTGACGTGACGGAAACTACTTCAAGGTGCTCACAAATGGTGGAAGTATTAAGAAGTTTAAGCTTACATTAAGAAGGATATTTCTGATGAAGAGAAGTGAGAAACACTGGGGTGCTGGGGACGGTGAGCAGCCTTCATCAGATCCATTGCTGGTAGATTTTGGATCTGACTGATTTTGCCTTAGCAGAGAGGGAGTGGGTGACCACTAAGAAGGCTGTGGTTTCAGCAAGCTGTCTCTTGTCAGCATGATACTCTTGGATGGCGCTCCAGCTGCAGATGAGGCTGTTAGAGCAACATCCATGTCACCAAAGTGGAGAAATGTTAGTATCGGTATTAAGCTCTAACTCTGACAAAGGTTTGGTTCAGCCTTATTCCTCTAAACTAGAATATGAATTCTAACTTATTGCTTCTCCTTGGTATTTAACCTTATTGCTACCAAAAAGGAAAGGTAATGGAAAAGCACAGGAAAACTGATGTCACATTTCAAGCTGATGCTTTTGTGAAGGTGATGCTTTCTGATATTACGTTAGTGCTTTGAAAAACAGGATTAAGCAATAGGCTCTCTGCTAATTTGCCTGACCACACATGTTGACAATAGCTTTGTAAATAATTTTCTAAGCTGCATGTCCATTGATATCACCTCTCAGAAGCAGGACATGCTGTTAAGACTGAAAAGCATTCAGCATTCAGATCCCATCCAGATCCCCACACTGAGAGCAGTGAATGCTGTGTTCTTGCCCCGGCTTCCCCATTATCTCAGTGATACTGTCACTTGTGAAGAACATTACTTCATCACTAGCAAGAGAGACCCCAGAGGTCTGAAAGTTTGTCCTGGATAATCTCCATCCTTATTAATAGTAGGCTTATACAAGCTCAGTGATTCACCTGTAGTAAAATGGGTAAACTGCTTAATTTACAACAGGGGATTTATAAGGGAAAGAAGGAAAATAATTTCATGTTTCATTGTTTTTCTGTGATCCCATTACAGCAATAGATGATGCTTCCTTTTTATCAGTCAGATGTGAAATAAGAGCCAAGGAGAAGAGAAAGGATTGCTCTTGAGCACCTGCCTAGAGAAGGATGGAGGATCTGGCCAATGCTTAGTTTCAGTGCTAAGTATCCAGCTCCTCCAGAAATCTGATGGTCTACAGGCTAAGTCACTGCAGCTCACCAACCTGTGGTACCCAAACAAAAGAAGGGCCCCTCCAAGCACCTCCTTGCTCCTGTACTACTGAAGGTGAGGGCTCCTGACGTATCTAGGCGGTCCACTACTGCAGCAGGAGGGACATGCATGGGTGAGCAGCAGGAGCTGAGCAGCACAGAAGACAAAGGAAAGGCACTTCAGTAGCCTGAGTGGAGGTGTGAGAGCTTTTCACAGGAGAGGTTGTCAAGACCTTTTTGTAGATGGCAATCAGCACAGAGAGGTTTCGAGCGGGTTTTTCCTCCTGTACTGTTATACAAATAGTTTGCCAGTCACAATGAGGATTCAGTTCCACAAGCAGCAAAGATGACTGATGTCTCCTCTTCTCTGTTTTTGTGTGCTGCTCTATTTGTTGGAAACTAAGAAAAGGTGAACCTGTGCCAGGAGCCTGTCTCTCCCTGGGGACTCTCTGTGGGGAGTGCTATTTCACCCGACCTCTTCTCCATAAGGCCTGGAGAAACCATGAGATGTGACAGAAATCAGCCAAAGAGTTCAAGTCTTCCCAGGGAATGACCAAGTGGTTTCATAAGGACACAAGACTTCTCTTTACAAAAGCCATAGCACCAGATGTTTCACAAATGCTGCAGCTTAAGGGACAATCTCTTATATATTAGCTGATGTTTATGTGTTAATACAACACTGGTTTATGCATTCATTAGCAGAAAACCTACCACCTAAGGATCTATTTTAAGAGGTTAAAAATCCACAAGGGGTTTCACACTTGAGTTATCTTTGTAAGACAAACAACTCTGCAATCTTAAAATAGCTCACGAGCACTTCACTCTGCAAGTTTTTTCTACTGCACCCACATAGGCATCTCCTTGATAAGTGTGCCAGGGTCAGCCAAGCCCTGTTCAGCTCTGCAACATCCTGTGTGCTAAGGCCATTCACAGCTTTACTTGTTGTTTTCTTGTCTTCATTAATTTATTTCTGTTGCCCCAAGGTCTTGAGAGCAAACCTGAGCACTCATGGACCTCTGAGCACTGTCTAGAGGAGCTGGTGGCCCTTGAGCTGCTGCAAGCAACAGCATGGCAGACACTGTAATATGTAGGCAAAAGGGGAAAAGAGGTTAAAAAAACCCAGCCAAACAAAAAACCCCAAACAAACTAAAACAAACAAACAAACAAAACCAACAACCTACCACACCCAGCCTCCTCCACACAAGCACCAGACATGACTAAGAACATTCCAACTGTCCTTCCCAATTTCAGTTAAAAAGTTTTAGTCTTTGGTGTGGGCATTGTAAAGACAGCAACTGCTTCTTCTCCATGCAAGAACCATTTCCACTATAAATCACCATTTCCTGATTTAATTGAGACCACCTTCTGGGGTAAGCATCTTCTTTGGAAACTAAGATAGGAGGGAGCATCCATGGCCATTGCTCTCCCTCTGCTTTGGCCAAGGCAGTGGGTCAGGAAGCCTCCAAAAAGTTTTCCAAACCAGAGTCTGATGCCATTAGCGACTTATAGCTCCATTACACAAAGTCACCTTCACGGCCACAACAACCATGCTGGGAAAGTCCCACAAAACCCAACAGTCATCTCACAGAGCTGATTTACATCCCAAGGGGCAGACAGGAGCCTCTGTCTGCAGTCGTGGCCTTGTCTTCTGCTCAGCACCCTTTCCTCTGAGCTCCCCCAAGATATTCCAAATTAAATTATACTGACCTTTTCCAGTCCAGCAGAGGAAGACGAAGAGCAGCAAGACACCTGCATGTATTTTGGAATTTATATTTTACTGCAGTACACACAGAGAGGACTACCTTGGTCTTCATTTTCAACTTATCTGTGGAGCTAACTAGACAGCTAAGGGCTTTTTTGAGTTGGGTGGGCTTTTTGGTTTGTTTTTATTTTCTGGTGAAAATTCAGCACAATTGATATATGCTGTCACAATACTGCAAATTGGTGCTGAGACCTGAACTTCCCCATCAGACCCAGAGGACAGGAGCAGCTGTGTCTCCTTTCTCACATAGTCCAGCATCAATGCTCAAGACCACAATGAAAACTGAGGAGTGCAGTGGCCCCACAGGCCAGGTGTTGCACAAGCATCTAGATGAACTAAGCACCAACCCTTGCCCATGATGCCTTGAGCTGTGACACTGGTTTCTGGACAAAACCAGTGACTTTTCTACAAAAGACTGTTATCACCCCATACCTTCAGTCCTTTGTTTCCTGCAGACCACATCTTACCTGTCTGACCTATAAAACAAGATTATTTAGTCTTCCTGAAGCTAGCAAACTTGGCCAGGTTTACTGGAAGCAACAAGCTGTTTCTGATCAGAATATGTTGAAAAACCCAATGACAATGCAGAGAAAACCTTGCAGCTGGCTCACCACCTGCAGCCACTTTCAGAAGTTTCTGCAAAGGGCATAACAGGTCAGATAGGAACTTGTCAGGTTTTTATCTCATTTATGGGAGGTCTTTCTTCCTGATTATCTATAAAGAACATGGGAAGGACTGATATTTCCTAAAATAATCCAAAACAAACCAAAGTCAATGAGAAAACCCTAACAGGCATAGGTGGCACAGGTCAATCCTTGCTGGCATTAATTTCAGTGTGAGTGCAACAGGCATCTCTCTTTCCACATTAAAGAGAGAAGTCAGCATCACAAGACACACAAAACCACAGCCACTCTCACTTTCCTTGCAGAGGTGTCCTGTGAGTAGCACAGTGTCTCATTTGGAGGTAGCCTGGAGGATGACCATGGTTCAAATGACTTTATTTTGAACCTGGTAGCTTGCACTGAATGAGTTTGAGTTGTTGTCATGAAAGAACACTGTCCTGGGTGCAGTATGCAGTCCTGTCCCTTCATTCCGGGGAATAGGACACTGGGACATGAGCAGCATTTGTGGTTTTGTCACATGTTTGAAGGCAGGAGTTCCTACTCCAGATCCCTGCCAACCTTTCAATCCAAGCTGTCCTAGAAGGAGGCCCCAGCAGCAGGCTCCTGAAGAGGACAGACAGGAATGTAATCCTGGGCTCTATCACCTAATACACCTAAGCCACAGGAATTAACTGTAATTTACAAGTCTTTTAAGCAACACAGAGGAGGACAAGTCTTTCAAAAGCACCTGAGGCTGTTCTGAACAAAGTATCATTGTCTTTCAGTAGCGCTTCTGCTGCTAGGTGCTGTAGGTGTCTCCAAAAATCCTACCCAGAGAGGTAAAGCAACACAGGAGTTGGACAGGAGCGCTCAGCACAGCCTTCTGATTGCTGTTCATGATTCCCTCAAGCGCAGCAGCTGGATGCTGCAGGGCTTCATGCAAAAGCTTTCCTTTATTTCTGTTGCATCTCAGAGCATGAACTCTGTCTTGTAAGCTTGGCAAGTAAACAGGGGTGTGAACAAAGACAGTCTCCAAAAGGAAGCTCAGTACAAGAGCATTATAATTCAACCCAGGTTACAACTAAAGGGCCTCAACAAGAACTGTCCACTTTGTGGATTAGGCTGACACTTGAAAGAGACTTCTCTTCAGCAAGTGGGCAACCGTGAGGCACCAACTCAACCTGCTCTCAGTCTTTGCTGCTGACCCTTCACTAGAAATCTTGAATTTTGAGTACCAGGGTGCAATAAGCTTGGAGTAACTTTTGCCACCGCTTCTCTCTGGTGCAAAGTGGGAAGGAATGGGTACTACTGCCATTGCTTGGAATGAAGGGCCAGTCTGCACCTTGAGAAATAGGTCTTCAGCCACACAGACCCTCAGAGTATTTGCACTTGCACACTTCTTGCAAAAAGAAAATGAAATATTACTGGTGTACCTACTTCAGCAGGCATCTGCCAATGGATGGAGCTTAGATTTCCACAGTGCAATCGAGAAAGACTTCAGTGCTTTGCAGAAATGCTATAGTAAAATAAAAAAGAAATAAAAAAGATAAATCAATAAGGAGGACTTTGCTTCATAACCTTTTCACTCCCACACCCCCACCTCTGCTGTTGCCAAAACCCTGCTTGGGTTGCAGCTTATCACAACATGCTGGGCAAAACCTCTCTCCTTGTCTGTCGGCTCCCCTCTCCCTGACCCGCAGCCTCTGCCATCCCATCAAGGACACTGCCAAAGGTTCCAGCTGGGCAGGAGGACTGCCTAGCCGGCAGTGCTCAGCCTTCCCAGCAACCACATGCAGACCTCGCTGCACATCACAAGATGTCGTTGCTGTGCCACTTTTGTCCCTCCTGCGATCCCTGCTTCCCTGGCAGGGCAACGCACCACCTTTCCCATCCAAATCCAAACTCACCTACTCTGGGCCATTTCCTGGGGAGCACCCCACGCCTCCAATGACATTATTGGCCAGACTTCACACAGCAGCCAGCAAAACAATGGGCTCCAGGTCACCAAAGCTACAGACCTGACTTGTGCCTGTGTCTTCCTAAAATACCAGCCTTGGTACCACATTTTGCTCTAGCCACAGACTTGTGCCTGAGCAAGTATCCACAGGTCTCTTCCTGTGCCGTGGCCCCAGCATGGACAAGCAGGACTTGCAGCAGTGCCCTGAGACACATGCTGGGTCGTGTGTGGGCCTTGTCCTGCCTGGACCTTGAGCGCAGGGTTGTCATGGATAGGCATAGTGAGTGTAGAAAGACTGTTCAGATGGTGTTACCAGAATTCTGTCTTATACGGAAAAAAGAGTTTAGGAAAAAAACCACACCCCTCGTTGCTGTATTGTGAAAGCCTGTTCTGGTACAGCACCTGTGGAGAGGGACACATGATCACTCTTCCTAACACCATACTGGGAATGCAGATTTTTAGAGCTGTGGCTAGTTCTTGACCTCATCAAGCCAGGCAAGGAAAAGCCTGGAAGAAGAAGAGGTGCCTGCAAAGGTTAGCAGCTGGCCCGAGCTTGCGGAAGAGAAGATGGGGTTGCTACCTGGGCTTCATCAGAACTTAAAATCTCCTGCAGCTGCCACAAGACTTTTCACATCCTACCTCTCCATAAAATCTCCAGAGTTTTTCCATACTGTAAATTTAAGACATGGAAGTTGTGTTTGGCAAGGTCTAATTTAGTGCAAGCTCTTCTGGGGATGCAGTGCCATCAGCACTGTAAATCGAGAGAGGTTCAGGCACGCCCAGTAAAAAGACACGGGTGCCCTGCATGTTTGGCAGTGACCATCCTTTCAAAATCCACTTGATTCTTGGACCATTTCACACACTCCAGAACAAAAACTGCACTGCTGAAGCCACTGCAGACCTGACAAGAGTTGGGATGTCCATTACTCAGACTGACGTTTTTATCTCTGTATTATTCATACCTTTCAATATTCAATTCCTTTGCAAGAAGCACCTGGCAGATGGTATTATTCACTTTTAGAAGAACTTGTGTAGCAGCTTCACTAAAGCCCAGTAAGAATTTTTCTAGAAAATGGACTTCAATTTTAGAATTGAGAACTCCAGCATGAGGTTTGGTTGGTCTTTACATGCTACCTTAAAAAATAAATTAACGTATATTGGAGTCAGGATATTCCTCTGGCTATCTCAAGTACCCTTTAGTGAACTCCCTGCCAGACCTTTTATGGTGACACAGCTCACTTATTTGTAAATCTTGTTTATCTCTGGTGAATAAATACAGTGTTAAATACATTCACTTTCTGGAAACCCAGAACCTTTATGCAGAAGTCCTTTACACAGCAGGAGGAAGATCCTTACCCTTCTTACTCCATATCCCCACTCAAAAGAAATAAGCAGCAATTCAGCATCTTTTTTTACAGCTTGCCAAAATCCTAGAGGCACTTCACATCCTTGGTCCTCCTCCTTGGGCAAATGGCATAAAACAAACCAGCTCATAATTCCATCCGTGGCCCAGCGTCACAAGAAAGGCAGAGTCTCACAGGTTCAGCGTTGCACTGCTGGCAGCAGCAGCCAACTCTGAAAGCTTTTTTGGAAAGAAATGAGATTCCCTCACTTGTTTTGCCAGAATCAAGAGGTTTGAGACATCGAGCAGCAAAAGCGCTTCTGCAAATCCACCCAAGCCGGCTCAGTGAAATGCAGGGGAACCCTATGGCCATCGTGGAGATGCTTTTTTTCTTTCAAATCTCATGTAGAAATATGAAGACAGACCAATACATGTGTTACCAACCCCAGGTCAGAGGAGAGCACGTTGTAAATATTGCCAGCACCTATTAAGGGGTTTTGCTTTACTGGATCTGGCAAACACAAATAAGCATTTCAGAGCTGAACTAGCTCACAGAGCTTTAGCCTTTGGATTACTTACTAATGAACTCCTCATAGTCCAGCCATTTAATTTCATTAAATTGCCAGTTAAAGGCCTGGGTCAAACGACATACTGCTGGTTTTTTCAGAGAACTCATTGGGAAAAAGCACATTCCTCTGTTTAAATAGATACAATTTTATAAATATCTGCATTGTGCAATAACTTAAACAAACTGCTTTTTCCCCAGCGTATCACTGAAAAACTCAGCAGGAGTCACAAGCAAGGATCATGCTTTTGTTTTGGGGGATTTTCTGCTTCTGAGGCCAGAAGGTCCCCTCAGACCCTCCTGACACAGCAGTACTCTCCCAGCTCCAGTTAACTGCTCACATTTTCCTCTCTCCTTCCCAGATGCAGGGATTTCAGCCCACAGTTAGGATACTGGAACAGTGATTTGCACTCTGGTTCAAGGAGAGACACTCAACTCTGCAGCTGATCTCAGTGCCTGCTCACTGTTTTGAACAAGAGAGTTCAGGCTCTTACGTCCATTAGTTCAGTCCTTGCTGAGAAGTTTCAGGCTGGAATGGAGACAAAGAAAGCCAGGCAGGCTCCAGAGAAATACCATCTCTCCTGTCCTGCTCACAGCAGTGGGATAGCCAGGGTCAGCTCCTGCATTCCACAACATCTAATGGTTTCTATGCCGACCTGCAGGCCATCAGCAGCAAAGGAGATCCCCAGTTCCATCCCAGTGCTCATGCTCACAGCTGGATACATGTGAGCTGAAACCCACTCCTGGAGCACCTCACCCCGTCTCCCTGCGCTGCCGAAGACTTTCTCGCTGATCTCACAGGTTTTGGACTCAGCCCATAATATGCGTGATCAGCAATCCTTCGGCAAGTGAGCGGGGCCGTGAGCCGAGGATGACCGAGGGGAGTGAAATTTAATTTACAGAATGGATGGCTGTCACTGCTGCATCCAAGTGGGACTGCAGAATGCTCTGGCTCCAGGCGAGAGGCTGCTGCAGCACCGGCCAGCCCCAGCCGGGCACACAGCCCCAGATCCACTTACTCTTAATAATGCTGAATTGTCTTTTCCAACCTCCAGCTTCAGGACTTTTCCTTAAAACAAATCCATTTTTTCCTGACCTGCTTTGTCAACTGCAACGTTACATTGCTTCAGAGAGGCAAGGAGGTAAAAACTCATCACAGCCGCTTTGTCCCCCAGATTCACCCTCAGCCAATAGTGACCCTTGCACCATGTTGCCTGTGAGGTGCAAGCTCATCTTGCTTGGATGCGCTTTCCATGCAGCAGCTCTCACTGCAACAGCCAGCATGAAGAGCTTGGAGAGAGCAGAAATTACCCTGAAAAAGGGAGCACGGCCAGATTGATATTGAGGCTCTCAGCAAAGCCAGGCCAGTGAAAAATAAGGCTGAAACACTGTGGGCTATCATGACACATGGATATACAGAACACAGGAGGCATTTCTCCTGGTGCAATAAAGGAACTGCTAAAAGACTCAATTTAATAAAATAAAAAGTACAGGTGTGAATCCCCAAGACCTGATTTTCACACTGGGATCTGTAGAACTCATTCAAGCCCCATTAAAAAGTCAGAGAAATAGCAAGCAAAGCCAACATCAACTAGACCTATCCACTGATCCCATTGCCTTCAGCAACCTTCAGATCTCCATACAGCCTTGTCCTGGCATAGGGCTGCTGCCTGCAGCAGAAGAGCCCCTGTACATCCATTGCCAGATGGGAATCTGCCCCTTTCAATCACAAATTTAATGGAAAAAAAGGAAATATTAATGAAAAAGAGTCACAGCTGTTGCATATCTTGAAAGTGGAAAAAAAATCAGTTGCTGGCTTTTAAAAAATAAATAAAGGTGAGGTACAGAAGCTTCTGCTGTTGTATCCAGCTTCAATCTCTAGCACCAGCATGGTGATGCTCACTCTTGTGGGGCATCACCAGTGATTTCAGCAAAACTTGTTGAAAAGTATAGCTTTGGGCAAAGAGGGACAGATGAATCCCAGCACAGAAAATGGCTTGGACTTATCATTTGGTCCTAAAGGTGCATTTGGGATGGCAGTATTTTTCAATCCCATTGAGGGGTGTGTGTGCATTACTTTCTTATTTACAAAGAAAAGTGTAAGTATTTGTCTTCTGACGATAACCACTCTATATGCATGCAGTGTTTTCATGAAAACAATGACTGAAGCTCTTGTGTAGGTTACACTAATCCCCCATAGAGGAACTTTAGTCAGTCAAACTTGGAAAAAACACAGCAGGAAAAGGAGGGGTTTGGAGACTGCTGATAATAATTATTTGGAAATGAAGAGAAACCCACACAGAGACAGAGACAAGATCTCTTTTAGTGCAGTTAGGGGAGAGATTAATAGCCTGAGAGGGATATAATAAATGATCAATACACTGGGACTTGGCTACTTGCACCAAAGGAAAAAATACCCACTGTGCTACTTTTTCTCCCTTGTTCTCTCTCTTTTATTTTCCTTCAGAGAAGGCAGTACTTTTTAGGAGGAGCATCCTGCATCCTTTACAGCATCCTGGGATGCCGGGACTCTTAAAATGAAAGCAAAAGCCTGGCTTAAGAGAGCTGTTTAAACAAGGTCTAGCAGGACATCTGTCTCTGACACGTCTATACAGCAAGCAACCACTGTCCATGAGCTATGAAAAAATCCCTAGTCCATTGTTCACCAACCTGGGATAGGATTTACTTCATTAAAAATACTTAATGGAATGTTAATGGCACTTAATTGTACTCATTGCACTGGTTTCGCAGCAAGTTTTTCCTCGATTCACAAAGATGGGATTAAGTGCTAATGTATCGCAGGCTGATGAAACATATAACCTGCGGTCATGATTTTAAACACATGTAGAGGTGCTAATTGCATTCAGTTGACACAACTGTAGATGGGAAGATCATTTTTCACACCTTATCAGCACTGGGGAAGCTCTAACTGCATTCAGGATACACCACTGCTGTTACAAAGGTAATTTCTTGCACTTCATCAGAGCTTAACACATGCTTAGCAATGCAGCTAGCCAAAAATATCGTACCATCAGAGTTAATGAGGTGCTTACACATATATTTTTTTTTTATTTTTTAATAAAGAGTAACAAATCCCTTCAGGTGCCGCATTGTTGGAGTTGCCTACCTCAGTGCAATTTCTGAGCATGCTGCTAATGCTTTCTGCTGGGTGGATGCCTACACTGCATGTAGTTGTGCGGCCATGAAATGCAGAGTCCTGCAGCAGAACAGGCAATACAGCCCCTCTCTGGTTTCAGAGCCTGTGAGGGCAAAGATTAAGACATCAGAAAGTAATTCTGCGCTTCTTTGAACCTCAGCAGAGATTCAGGCAAAGCTACTTTGTTTACCGTGTTCAGTTCTCTGTGTCTCCCAAACTCTAGTCAATCCCCGAGGTCTGGGGCCTCCAGGCAGCACATTTTGGCTAATGCTCTTCTCTTGCAGCTCTGCAACTTCCCTGCCACCGTGTCTGCTGGGATGCCGGGCAGCCAGCCTGGTGCTAGGCCAAGCAGAGTTCTGTTGCTCTGCAGCTTGAGGAAGGACAACAAGACACCCTCTTGTCCTCATCTAAGTGTACCAAGATTTGTGTGGTGCCCAGTATTGCCTCCATAGCTATATCCCACACCTTTTCATCTCTTTTTGTTCTGCTCTACTATCTCTCCAGGAAGTGCTATTGGTGAAAAAGCTGAAGTTTCTTTACCAGGTAGCCAAAGATAGATTTGAGATCAGAACTCATAATTTTGTGCAATTTCAGTGTATTTTACTATGCTATGAATGGTTCTCTTCCCCTCCTGCTATACTTTGAAGACCCTTTGACTCTTCTCTGAATCTGCCTGTGGTCTTTGACTGAAAATCCCCTGGTTACAAGGTGCAATATGATGAGATCATTAGGCTGTCTTAGGTAATCTGGACATGCAGCAGATGTGAGGCAGAGCTGGTCTAAGGCAAAAACTGCTGAAAGGAGTTTCTCTCTGCTTTAAATAAAGAAGCCTAGGATAAGCCATCCTGCTGAATAAAACTGGCTATTGGGAGAGCATCACAAGGCTCCTCTGGCACAAGCAGGCAACTAAATAACATGACCTGGGACCTTTTGCTTCTCCCTCTCCAGCTCTGACAACACAGCAGGTTCTGTTTCTCACATCACCCCCAAAATGAATGTTGGATTACTGAGAAGAGCAAGCAGCAAGACATGACTGTTCAGTCTTCACAGCCAAAAGACCCCATACTACACTTCTACTTGCTCTTCTTTGGAGCAGAAGCGTGCACATCTGAGAGGAGGTGCTTGCTGGAAGACAAAGGGTGTGCTCTCAGCAGTGCTCACAGAGCAGAGAGGACTGGACAGCAAAAGCACATCCCTACTGGTGGTGCTGAAAGTTAATGTTTACATGTGTTCTTGGATGGCTCTATTGTAGGTACCAGGTGCAGTGGGTTTTCGGCTGTGCTTCTAAGCAGCAATCCCACCTAGCAAAAGCAGGAGACGATGATCAGCCTGAGCTGTACTCACAGCAGTGAATACAGAAGAGACTTACCCCACAGTGGAGTCAGTAACCTTGAGAGAAACTATTTAAAAGCAAAGAAAAAAGTGCATCTCTGATCCCCAAAATACCCACTTTAGCTGCTTGCCCTGAATGACATGCTGGTATGATGTTAAGAAGAAGCAGAAATTATTAACTACCAGAAGCGTGAATATTCCCCCACATTGCCTCCAAAATCCTTGAGCAAATAAAGCTAATCTGAGGACACAAATGCAAATTTGCAAAGCAGATTTACCCCGGTCATAAAACACGTGCCACTCCCAGGAAGATGCTAGGGAGATATGAGCAGTCACCCCAAGCAGATTGCTGGGCTGACACTGAGGCACCGCAGCCCAACAACACTGAACTGGGACAGCAATCACAGACTCCAGCCTATGTCTTTTTATTTTGCCATGTAAGACTTTCTGAAACTTTCCTTGCAGAGTCAGTCAGCATGTGTCTCGATTTCTCATCATCTTCTGTGGTGCGTTTTCTTTTTAATAACTCTTTTCTTTGCAGCAAGAATCACAGCTTTCCCTTACCATAAGAATGTGGACGTCACTGGTTGCACATTAAAAGTTGGCCGCCAAACACGTTTTGTAGCTGCCATACTGCAAACTAGAGGGTCGAGCCACAATTCATACTGACAGCAGCAGGAAATTAGCACTTGGGATGACGTTGTTGCTCAAAGCGGCAAGTTTATACCAGTTTCTTTCCCTACCAAAACTCCTACCCCATTTGTCCTGGGTCCTCCCAAAAGAGATCCTTGTGGAGCACCAATCTACTCCTCCAGTCGGTGGACTCAACAGTTTTCCTTCAAACTGCAAAAGAAGAAAAAATCCAACAGAAGCCACCGATTATTCAAGCAACTTCTGATGCCTCCACTCTTTCTCTCATATCCATCTGATGGAAGGTTGTCCTGAAACATGCCTCACCTGATGAAAGGTTCTCCGTGAAAGTGTCTGGGGCTAAACAAAATCAAGAACATTAATCCCAAGATGCTGGGTGTAATGTGTCCCAGTGCAGACTGTGCAATTACCTCCAAGACCACCAGCCTGTCCATCCAGCTGGGCTGGGGCCAGCATACCCTCACCCTCACACCCTTGACTGCCACAGAGGCCACGCCGAGCCCAGGTAGTAGACAGGATGAAGACCAGCTTGTTTGCCAGGCTGGGTCCTTTCCAAGCCCAGAGTTACGCAGTTTCCAGCTTCCTGAGAGTGCAGTAGTAGCAGATTTACAGATGGGAAAGCAGAAGGTGGGATCTTGCATTTTACTCCAGTATTTTGCTAAAGCTGAGCACAACGGCTTCAAGAGGAACAAATTTCAGCTTTCCCAAGCTCTGGAAGAAAGATTCACTTCAGAGAAAACAAACAAATGAAAGCAAAACAAAACAAACAAAAAAGACCACAAAACCAAACCAAATCAAAACAACAACAACAAACAAAACAACAACAACAAAACAAACAAAAAGCCTCCAGAGGATTCATTTTGTTCTTCTCCATGGTGAGTTCCCAGCTGGAAGCTGTTATCTGTCCCCAGCCATTTTGAGGTTTAGGAGCAGCTCAGCCCCATGCATTCTCTGCTCTCCCAAGTCCTGCACACCCTGAGCTGTTACAGCGAGCAGTAATCAGAGCATCCATCCTGCACGTCCCTCCTTGCTTCTCAAGTCTGCAGCATACCACTTGAATTGTATATAATATGAAATAAATGGTCCTAAAGACACAGAGGTTTGAGCGTGGCCATGGGCTGGTCAATGGTTTTTTGGTTGTGTAGAACATTAAGCAGATAGAAGAGAATTGCTCCACAGCATAAATTACGATGATCATAAGGCAGCATTCATTTGCATTCAATGATGCACCTTCTTAGGGAAATGCTGCTCATGTTAAGCGTGTCTTGGGTGGCAAAGCTTGACTAGCACTGTGATCGTGACTCTCGAATTCAGATGCAGATGGAAAGATGCCGTCATCCCAGGAATGAGTCGGGAAGCTTGTTGCCACGCCTGCCCACGGTGAGACACGTCTTGCGGCTGCTCATTTCTTGAGCACTGTAGAAGAGATCACGCTTATGTGGAATTTGTGACTAATCTGCTACGACAGCTGGAGGGGTTTCCTCATCTCCCAGAAAGAAAGGTGATTCTTTCATCAGACAGTTTTCACCCGTCACAGCACATGACCCGGGAGGACCCCTCACCTCTTCCCTTTGCTATGCTCCCATAGGTGATATTGCATCAGTCCCCTGAGTGCAAAGAGTTTCCCTTCCTTGACAGTGGTCTCTCTGCAGGGGAGTGCCTTCCCACACATTAACCTTGGGAGACAAAGCATCTTCTGTGCTGGAGTTTGGGAATTATATCTTCAATTCCCTCCTCTAACAGCAGCTGGGCTCTGGATTGTGGGCAGTCACGTGATTTGACTGTGGTTCTTTCCCCAGCTGTAATATGGGAAGAAACCTACTTCTGTCCTCTCTTATCTTTAACCACAGCTATACTTTTGTATCCATTCTTTATCTATTTACAGTTTAAAACAGAAAGCAGGGTTATTTCTAAAGCACCTGCAGGCTGCTTGGGCAGTCCAACCTCTTTGGAATAATTAAGGAGGCCATTGCAAAGACGTCCATATTGCTGGCTTTGCTCCGGGTCTGCAGGTATTTTCTTAACACCAGTAGTAACTAATAATGCGGGGGGAGCTGAGGACTCTTCCTCCAGGGGAAGAAACACAACCCAGCTGACTGCAAGATGAAATTTACTGCAATATGAAGGAATCACCATGGAAACCTCTTTATTTTATTTCAGCCAATCTTCCTGTGCTGTCACTAGCAATATCACCTTCTCACTAGCCATAAAGAAAGGATTCCCAAAGAGGTTTGTAATCCTTGCTGCCTGGCCGAACCATCTGCTGGCAAGACATTTTTTTCTCCAGGAAAACCATGTTCTCTCTGGTTATCTCTACTCCTCATCAGGTGTGACTTTACCAACAAAGAATAAGGCACTGCTCCCATCCTGCATTGCTCCTCCTGCAAGGATGCTAGATTTTAACTTTGAGAATAAGAATAGGTACAAGCAGGAAAACCTGCTATGTCACTACCATGATTTCCCTCGGTCCTCATACCTCCTGGCAAAGAAAACTGCTGTTTTGCCGTGCATTGGCCCTTGAGCACCAGCCCTTGAGGAGCTGCACATCCTGAATGAGCTCCATCGATCTGCCATGCATGCCCTAGTGCTGAATCAATGACCTCTGGGAGTGCATGGAAGCGGGATAAATCCAGCAACTTCTCCATGGAAAATCTGAAATGAGACCACTTTGGAGGAGCCCCACAAAGCGAAGCTGCACTTGAATGTTCTTTGCAGGAATCTAATACTTGAAAAAAAATGAAATAATATGCTTTGGCTCCCAACTGTGGTGACAAAAGTGAGGAAGGGAACTGCTGACTCTTTGGAGAAACTGTACCTCCCTACACAAATACTTCACAGAAAACAAGCTCTTTGCATGGCACAGGCCCATCCTGGTCCTCTGGCTGCAGACAAGTAGCAGTTTCTAATTCTCTATATCAAAATGAGAAAAGCTTTGGTTTTGGAAGATCATCATGACCTGAATTGTAGAGGAAGCTAAATAGATCAGGCTTTTCAGACACTTAGTTGGTCACACCTGGGCTTCCCTTATATATCATACAATGAAACTTTCCACTTACATTTGCAGTCCTCAGTAAAAGGACTTCAGGCCACCATCCTGCTCATTCAGAGGCATTTCTAAAATGATCAGTGTTTTGGGGACTGTTGGCATTGTCCACAGGATGTACAACAGCTTCTCACAGTCCCACTTTCCCTCTTGGTGTGCTCGGGATGTTGTGAAAAAACAGTTCTCTTCAAGCAGAGCACAAACTCTGCTGGCAAAGCCTCCCATTCTGGAGAAGGTATCGGCCATCCCTTCTTCAGGCTTGGATGAACACAAGCACCTATTTGCAAATGAACACCCTGCCAGACCAGCTCCCATCCCCAGACTTTACCAGATGGACAGTTAATGATGGCCTCTACCTCGCAGGGTGCCAACATTTACCCGTAGCAGGTGCCATTCTGAAGAGATGTCTCCTGTAGCTCCCTCTTATTGCATTAGCTGCCGGGAAATGCGCAGATTTCAGTGACCTGTTTTGCCCCAGAAAACACAATTGCCTCCAGCAAGGAGGGGGTGTCATCAAGTACAGCACTTGAGAAGAGAGAAGGCCATGATTAGCGAGCATTCCCATGCCTTCCATTGCAAAATTGCCTTGCCTCTACTTACTTCATGCCAAGAAACAGCCTCCGATACATCAGAGGATGCAAAATCCTGAAGAGAGCTCGCTTGCCAACAAAGCCCTGGGATAAGTTCAAAGAACAGCAGCTGCTAAAGAAGCGTCACCTTGCCTTTTATGAAAGGAAATATTATTTGCAAACTCTGCATATTCTCCAGTAAATTCACGGCAGAAATATTACAGCTGTGATGTGACCAAGGGCAGAAGCTGAGGTCCAGAGCACTCACATGGCATGGCACATGCATCCTGAAAAGGTCACTAACAAAGACATTTGAAACTTATTCCAAAGATTTGGAAAAGCTGCACATTTTCAGTTATTTTGTTTTGCCCCGGAATAAATAAATTGTATTAGACACACTTAAATACAATGAACCTGCAAGCCAGCTTCCTTTCTGAGCTTGACCTCCTAAATGATCAGCCTCTCTAGCCATGCCTATGAAGAGGTAACTAAAGCAATTGCACAGGCAGGTGGCCCAGCTCGACGCCCTCCCCCTCCCCCCCAATCTTGTAAAGATGCATCATCTCAGATGTACAGGAGGTGTTTCAATTTGTATTTGCTAAATAGCAATTTAATAGCCCAACTTTTTATGATGGATCAGTCATTGTGGTGTGCAAGACAGGAATGTCCACCCACTGAATGAATAAATTTAGTCATCCTCATCCCCTATCAGCTACTCTTCAGCTGAGTTACAAGGTATAACCT
Organism: Ceryle rudis; assembly: GCA_033439905.1. Taxonomy (NCBI): domain Eukaryota; kingdom Metazoa; phylum Chordata; class Aves; order Coraciiformes; family Cerylidae; genus Ceryle; species Ceryle rudis. The sequence goes on from JAAGNO010017380.1 coordinate 46,695, forward strand.
GGGGCATTTCTAGATCTGCATCCTTAATAAGCCTGTTTCTCTGTACAAACACCAAAACAAGGAAGGAATTTTCTACCTCTTGCCACCAGGAGCATGTCCCAGGCCTGTCCCAGATGCCAGAGAGGAAGGGTGGGGAGGAGAGGTGAATAAACAGCATTTGATGGGATACAATGGAAAGCGACTGAGGGTTGCCACTTGTATTCCACCACTTCTGTGTGGTGGATGCTCTATTTGTTGTCTTCTCCTTGTATGTCTTGTTTACCTCGAGTTTTAGTTCTTCAGAGCAAAGACCATCTCCCACCGTATCCTGGTACTCTATTTGACGCTAGAACAGCCTGTTCTCAGGCAAGGCCATTCAGTACTTCAGCAATATAAATAACGAGATCTCAAGTCTATTTTTGACATGATGTTATTGTGAAGGAAGTCAACGAATCATTTTTCCACATGAAGCACGGTTAAATACTTTAAAGAAAACATTTTAATATCACACACAGCAGACATCTGTTGAAATAGTTCCTACAGATGAGCTTTAAATATTTGGCAGGTATAGGCTTATCGTAAGATCAGGTGGAGTGATCTCTCCCAAACCCTTTTTTCTTTTTTTTTTTCCCCAATAGAATAAACATTTTGGGGATAAAAATATTAGCAAGTCATGGCAAGCCTTTACAAATCTGACATCTCACAGAAATGGCAAATTTCAGTTGTTGTTTTGTTTCACAAATTTCCTCTTATTTCCTTTGGGTTTTTGGTTTTTTTTTTTTTTTCTTTTGTGGTTTGGTTGTTAGTTTGGGGTTTTTTTCAGGAATTTTGCATTGCAGTACACCCGTATGCATTAGATTTTACTGCAACATCATGTAGGAAATTTTCATGATGAAAAATGAATATCGCAAAACATGGGCCAATGTAACCTTTCAGGAGATTCTGACAGAAATTTGGATCAACGTATCTTGGAAAACTTTAAAATAATATTTTGACTCCCCAGTTTAATATGTGCTAAATGGTTTTCATATCCATCAATCACTATGTTACAGAGACTTCAGAAAGAGAAATCAGTAGAAAGAAATAGAGCCATATTATGCATTTACTTACTACTGTGCTTATACCATGGATTTATAGTGCTTAGTGTTTTATAGTGTTACTACAAGTTTGTTTTGCCACAGATTTTTTTTCTGCCTCAGACAACATAGAAGTTTACTGGGAAACATCCTGAGGATAAAATCTGCAATAAAGCAATCCATAATACACACAAAATACCCCAAAAAATTAAAAATGAGAAAAGATTGCATATATTAACGAACTCTTCACACTTTTTTTTTTTTCCAAGATGGAAAAATGGTGGAAATGTTATTTGCTAAATGTTTTATTTTAAAAATATTTGTCAAATTATGCCATCATAGTTAATCTATCATCACCAATCTGGATACTATAA
>JAAGNO010017381.1:0-20853 GCA_033439905.1 Ceryle rudis
AGTCCAAAGGGATATATATAGATATAAAAAAAAAAAGAAAATACTTCATGCAATATGAAAACACCTTTTCCCAACGGGACGCGGTCTTATTGTCTACCCTCAGCAACAGCGCTCGAGCAGTTGTCACTGTGATGGCAATTGCACTGCTCTTGCCTCTGGGCTGGGCTGGGGATCATTGCTTTCATTCCCTTTTTTTTTTCCTGCACTACTACGACTAATAGCTGAAATAAAGCAGATAGATTTTAATTAGCGGCATCGATCCTTTCCTGGCGACGCTTCATGATTTCTTGGAGCTCCGACTCCCCTCTGCTTTTCTAGAATGGAAATGAAAGAGGAAGTTTGAGTTTGAAAGTTCAAGCTGCAGTGAAGTGACAGTATGTAATGAATGCTGTAAGAGCGGAGCTGCTTTCGCAGGCTACCAGTAAGAAGGTGGGTTTGTTAGTGGAGACAGCCTGATCCGACTGGGACATTTGGGGCCTTTGTCCTTAAAAGACTTCTCAGCGGTTTTTTAGGTGGTCTGGGGTTTTGGGGTGTTCTGGTTTTGTGGTGGTTTGGGGTTTTTTTCGATTGTGTTTGGTAAAATGTCCATTTAACGGCCTGTCCTGGCACAGGCACAGGCACCCGATGGCGGAGGAGTTGTCCGGAAGGGGACTTACCTCCAGTTGGTTTTTCTCCACTGTGATTTTACTGTACACTCTGTTGCCCTCATCACCACACACTTTCTTCAGCTCCTCTCTGTTGAGGGAGAAGAGCTGAGCTCCAGTAAGGATGCCAAGGTGTTCCACTGTCCTGGGAAGACACAAAGCGAGGAGATGCTCATTTTGTGCTGCCTGTGGCCTCTTGCCAGAGGTGAGGAGTGGGAGATGAAAGGGCTGGGAGCAGCTGACGTGTGGACCCTGCCCCGGGACCATATCCCATGAAGGCCCTGGGGCCGTGCCAAGGTGGCAGCTGTTGGGCAACCCAAGCTCTTGGCAGGGATGCCAGCGAGCCACGAGGAGCGGGCGAAGCCGGCGTCACCCTGCGCTGGCTGTGCGCCCAACCCCACGAGTGTTGCAGGGATTTCACTCCCAGAGCAGCCCTGGAGCTCCTCTTGGCTCGCCATGCAGGGTGTGACTCCTAACCCTGGACCGCGTGCGGCTTTTTGGTCCTTCCCTGGGGCTGGGAAGGTTTGCTGGTCCCGGCTGAGGGTCTCCCTCAGGGATACTTTACAGCAGTTCTCCAGAGACAGGCAGTCACTCGGATTCTGCATGTCAGGCCCCAGGTTTAGTTAGCAAATGAGTTATTTTTCTCTAAGTCCAGCACTCTGAGCTGGCTGACTGGGGCCGGGCGAGCAGCAGCTACTGGTAGGACGTTGCGCAGCGTTTGGCTGTGAGCTGGGTGAGCAAACAAGACCGTTCCTTTATTTGCAGCTACTCGTTGGGTCTGTTGCTGCACGGAGAGACAAGGTTTATTCGAGTGTAGGGGAGAAAGAAAGGGAGTAAGTTTGGGCTCTGAGTGCTCTGGTTCTACAGCCTGGATTTCATAGGATTGAAATCTCATTTGCAACACGGGCTCTGCAGGTGAATACAGGCGACTTGTGATCTTGTGATCCAGCTGCAGTGTCACAAGTGCCACCCCCACCCCTTTCTAAGCAGCATTTCGTCGGGTAGCAAAGCAGAGCTTACTCCTTGCTGAACGACTTTGCCTCCAGCCAGGCTTTGACTTCTTCAGTGTTGGATTCGAAGGTGAGAGGCACAAAAGCTTCCTGAGGCTTTTCCACTTTGAAATTCCTCGGGGGAGGCTGAATTTTATTGTTCGTGATCTTCTTTAGCAGCTCGTCGTTCAGCTCGTCCATTTGATGAATAAGTTCTGGGGAAACAAGGCAGAGAGCAGGGAAAGAAAGTCAAAAGGAAATCAAGTCTTTGGTCACAAATCCTATTGAATCACGGAATCATTAAGGTTGGAAAAGACCTCCAAGAAAGATCATCAAGTCCAACAGTCTACCCAACATTATCATGACCACAAAACCAACGTGTTTGTGTGGGGAATGGAATGTGGCTCAGCATTGTCATTACCTCTGTACATACACCCAGGAAAAGTGCTCATTTTTGTATTTTAGTTCTCAAATAGGTTGAGCAAAGACATTTTGGCCTTCAAACTTGATTGGGAGCAAACACGTTGAGGGAGCCCACCACAATTTGGAGGCTGGAGCCCTGTCCTCCCAAGCCAATACTCTCAACTTCCTTCAGCTTTTGCAGCCTTGCTCACTCTTTGGGAGAAACCTCCCTTTCTGCAGTTCTTCTCCAGGATGATGGAGAGGAATCATCACCAGGTACCAGCCAAATGCTCGTCGGCCCCGCAGCGATCACTACAAAGCTGCTTGAGGGTTTCTTGCCACGTGCCTGTCCCCCAGGCTAGGGGCCCTGGGGTGGTACCGGAGCTGCACGTCTGAGGCTTCAGCCTCAGCGCTTCATCCGTCAGGCTAATTGGAGGGTCTTGGAACAACTGCTGCTGCTGCTCCTGGAGAAAGGAAATCCCTGGTTCTGGGCCCAGTTCACGTCCAGTGGAGCGGAGATTGCTGTGCTGGGGGAGAGCAGAGATGACATCTGCAGAGGCACTTGCTTTCAGCCAGTGGGAACCAGACTAGCCATCCGTCTGCCTGCAGAATTCTTGGTCAAAAGCTCTTGTTGGGGGAAAAGTGGGTCCTATTTGGCAAGATAACAGGAGAACCTTGTGAGGAGAACACCTTCACTTTGTGTGAGCGGGCTCTGTAGCAGCTGCTGGGGAGGACCTGAATTTTCACCTATTTTATATACAAATTTATATCGGGACTGATCTTGTTTCCGTGTTCCTAACCCACCCTGCTCATCCCACCTCATTCGAAGGACACAAAACCCCACACCACCCCCCTGCAGGAGTTTGCTCAAGGGTGTGAGACCTGTTCTGGCAGGGTCTTTGCTCCTGCTGGTGCTCTCAAGGGTCCCTTTTCCCCGAGTCGGGTGTTGCAGTTGTGTTTTTGTTCGAGGTTGTCATCTTCCTCTTGTCGAGTTACTTAGTTCCCTTCGGGCGATTGAAATAAGGAAATTGCCCTGCAAATTTCACAGCGGGGAGGGGAAAAAACCCAGAGCACAGGCGAGAGCAGAGCTCAGGGGAGCCTGACTGTGTCTGAGAACGAGGTCCCCGTTTTTCTGTGCCCCGGTGTTGCCATCGATTTTCTTCCTGTTGCCCCTTCGCCGATGCCTGATGTGAAAGGGCCAATTCTGCGAGTACCTACAATCAGTTTTTGAGCTGTAGCTCTGCTCCCTCTATTTTTCAGTCCTCTCTGCCACTTCTAACAACTCCTTTGCTGATCCGAGCCCTCGGAGCTCCAGCGTTTGCTGTGTGGCTAAATAGAAACGGCAGGAAGCATGAACTGGGAGCGAGCAGCACCATCTTAAGACTCCAGCGCCACATCATCAGGCATCCCTTTTTCCATGAAACTCCTGAAGACTGTGGAGAATAACTCGGTGTTATTAATAGATACGTGTCCGTGCTGGTCATGGGGCTTTTTGTCACCCCGAAGGGCTTCTGCTTCCAGGAGTCCACGGCAGCTCCAGAGGGGATGAGCCCAGGACGTGGCCTTGGGGACACAGCCTGCTGCAGGTGTAGGCGGGGGGTGACAAGGGGGTGAGGTGAGCAGGGCTCCTGGGCTTTCCTGTGTGCTGTGAGCCCACACGGCAGGGTGAGGGAGTGATGTGAAGCTCCTGTCGGGCAGATCTGCACACGGAGGAAGGGACCGGGCGGGCACTGCACATGTGGCAGGAGACAGGAGCAGAGGAAGCGAGAGAAGGGGACTGCCCTGAGTGTGGGTGGTTGCTTAGACACATTTAAACATGTTAAACTCTGCTTGGGAGGAGGGTCAAGGAGACCACCTTTTTTTGTCCTGTTTGTCCCAGGCTTCCTGAGAGCCTGTGACATGAGCCGGTGAGCTCCTCAGGGCTGCTCTGTTGGCCGTTGTACTACCTGGGATCCCCTCTGTCCATCTCCACCACCACTGCTGGTCCACTGCCTGTCACCAAAAGGTGCAGTCGCTCCTCGTGCAGAGCCTCATGAGAGGGAACGCTCTTGGGTACGTCTGGTTACGTTGGCGCAGCAACAGAAATAGCCCGGTTACGGTGAAAGTAAAGAAAGCAAGAAAACCCCGGGGACAGAGAGCGAGCCAAAGCACGGGCTCAGGCAAAGTCCCGAAAGGCAAAGCCGTGGCGCCGAGTCCTGGGAGCACGCGCGGCGCGGGACACGTACGTTCTTTGGCGTCCTGCGGGGAGTTGCGCGATAACATTTCACTTCCCCACTTGTCCCCGGCGTAGCTGGCGGGCAGCTTGTGAGTCGGGCTGGATGGTCCGTAGCCCCTGTGGCTCGGGTCTGCTTTGTACCTCTGGTTGGACTGGGTGAGAGGAAAGAAAAAAAGAACACGTGTTAAGAATTTCTTTTTTGCCTTTTTTTTTTCCATTTTCTTAATCTTCTTGCCCCCCTCCCCCCCGATAGCAAATTGAGGGACCAATTGTTCTCCCCGTGCCAATCTGGGGCCGCTCAGCTGAGGCCACATGGCCGATGGCAAAAGGTAATTCCTGGGGTCTCGTGGGAACAAACAGAGCCCAAAGCAAAGGCTGAAGGCTGCGTGAAGTTATTCACACCCCTGAAACGTGTCACGCTCGTCAGATGGAGAGGCGTGGTGGCTTATGCTGGCTTAGCGCTGCGGTGGGTGTCTGCTCTCAGACGCCTGACTCGGCCCTTTGGCTGTGCAGAAATTACTGCTCGTAGGGTTTCCTTGGAGCTGGAGAGCAAGGGAAGCAAAAGGAGCTTTATCTGAAGAGAAACCAACTGGCAGTCCCATTGGAAGCTAAAGCATCATTGCTCTACTAGCTGGATGTTAAGCGGGGCCACTGCCGAGCGCCCGGCGCAGCCTGGGAGGAGTTTTTTGACATTTTGATTAAATCAACAGGGCTCTTATCCAGAGGCCTGCGGGGGCACCTTCTGCTCTGCCCGGGCTGTGGAGAACCCAAGTGGGGAAGCAATTCTGTGCTTTCTAAGGGCGTTCAGAGCTCTCCAGCTCCACATTTCTGCAAGGCAAGGTGCTCGAGAGCCGTATTAGTACTCGCTCAGGTGGTATTTCTGCCCCCGCTCCGGTAGCTCGTTCCTGCTGCTGGGCTGAACTGGATGAGGGAACCGGCTGTCTTTCATTTAATCCCCAGCAAAAATCTCAGCGTTTTCCTGGCAAAATTTGCTTTTAGGGCTGCACTGGCTCTCTGATCCTGCTGCCAACCCAGCCCTGAGAGCAGCAGGTCGCAGAGGTGGTAAACTGCAGGCTGAGGAGTACGGGGAGAGGGGGGAAGGCACCGACCGGCAAAAGGTGGAACTGTTTCAAGCGCCGGTAGCCAGCAGCTGTTTGGTGGCACTTCAGCACCAGACCTTTCCACTCGGGGTGACAAGCCGTCGTTCTGGGCTCAGGGTGGGTGGCAAAATCTGGGAGTGTGATTGTAGGAGACTCAGGAATCTCCAGGACCCTGGTTCATCTACTTGTGGGGGTTCATCCCAACTTGTGCAGAGCACCCTAAGGAATCCGGTGGTCTAGTGACAGGATTATTCTCGGAGGCTGGTCATGCCCTGCAGCTGGCCACCAGTTAAATACCACCTGACCACAGACCTGTTCGAGCTCCTCCAGTTTCACCACATCCAGGATATTATAAGGGACGTAACCAGCCTGCCCACTCCGGTTGAGCAACTTCCACCACTGCTTATTATCTTCCAACACCTGAGAGAGGCGGAAAGAATCAATTTGCTGGTGAGAACAGGAAATCTCTGGCACCCTGCAGATAGTGGAGATAAACTCCACCGTGACGTGGGGGTGTCAATGACATCACTGAGGCCGGGAGCTGGCAAACGTCTCCTGGGCTCATTTGCAGTTCAGGACCAAAGCTTTTCGTGAAAAGCTTCAGAACTTATCCCAGTGATGACAGGAGAGCATCTCTGCGGGGAAACAGACCCGGGCTGCAGAAGGACTCACACTTCCCCCTTCATTTGCCTCTTTCTCCATCTTTTTTTTTAGTTTTGTTTGTTTGTTTTTTCCAGCGAGTGAGTTTGTGTTGTGCTTTTGCATTAAAAAAACCAAACAAACCACAAAACTCAAGAGTGACTCCTGCCAGAGATCATAGAATCCTAGAATAGTTTGGGTTGGAAGGGACCTTAAATTCCAACCCCTCTGCCACGGGCAGGGACAACTCCCACTGGAGCAGGCTGCTCAGAGCCCCATCCAGACTGGTCTTGAACACTTCCAGGGATGGAGCATCCACAGCTTCCTGGGGCACCCTGTCCAGTGTCTCACCAGATGCTGGAGTGTTATCGTAGGACTTTGCTCACGTGTCCCATATCACGTCGTAACCACGACGTGGGAAGGAGATCGCCCGCTGCTGAAAGGTCTCCTATTGCTCCTGTCAGCAGGTTTGGTTTTACTCAAAACTGGGATTTTTTTATGTACTATTTTTAAGGTAATCTTCCCAGACAAGCTTTGCTGGCCAGACCCACTCCCACTTCTCATCCTAGCTGCGTTTTTGAACAGAGCTTTGAAGAGAAAGTCTGTTTCTCAAGTCACTGCTCTGTTCCAGTCGGTGCGTAGACCGAGTCGTGTCCTGCATTCTCCAGCTGCCAGCAGCGTTGTGGTAAGAGAAAGGTTATGAAAAAGGATGTTTTCATAGCAAATAGTTCCTTTGCTGGGGAGTGGCAATGAACACAGCCCCAGCAAGTGAGTGTACTGCAGGGGCTTGTTTCCTTTCCTCCTCATTGCTAATGAGGACGTGCCCGAAGCCTTTCAGCTGAGCGAACGACTCCGTGCGTCCAGTCACCCGCTCCAGTCACCTGACCCGTGGACTCGAGCAAAGCTTCGTGTGACTGCTCTGCAGACACCAGGCAAGAACAAGCTGGCGCTTGGCTTGGCACCTGGAGGTGTCCCTGGTGTCCCTGGTCAGGGGAGGAGCGCGCAGCTTCTCCCCAGCACCTTCGCCTACCTCCAGGATTTCATCCTTAAGCACCGAGAGTTCGTTGGCATTGCGCGCGGTGAAGTCGTAGCGGATTTTGGCATATCTCTTGGGCAGAGCCATTCCCTGTGCCTCGAAATTCCTGCGGGAGAGGGAAAAAAAGGGAGTTTTTAGGAGGCCCATCTAATAACCACGGCAATACAGGTTCACTGGTGAGCGAGGAGTAGGGAAGGCTGTGTTGTCAGTGCAGGTAGAGAGCTTGCGCTGGGAGGGCTCAGTGCCTCTTGGCTCCTCTCTTTTGAGGAAGATTTTCACCCCTCATTTTAGTGCAATGTGCTGTGTTTGGAAAAATAATAGTAACAATAAAAAAGCTGTAGGGCTGTTTAGTGCATGGGAACCACAAAGCTGCTGCTTTAAGGCACCTTCCCCCATCAGGTGCTGCTTTGCAAGGACTGGGAAGACTGACAAAGCCCAACCAAATCCTCTGATTGCACCTCCTGTGGAAAATAAAGGTGGAACTCTGCCCTGCTAAGTGGAAACAACTGCTCCAGAGCAGGTCCTGCTGGGAGACAGGGTATTGAAAAGGAGGGTGGGCAGAACCCACGGGAAATCAGGGGGTTTTTCATCAGGTGGCGAACGCTGAGTGACCTGAAACGGAATTCTGCGCCTTCCCAGGAAAAAGTGAGTTGGAGTGTTTCTATTCTAAGGTGCTTTTTTTTGGGGGGGGGGGAAGAATGTGTTTAAGTATTTTGCTGGGGAGTTTCTGACGCGAGAATAAGGGCTTTCAGTGTTGAACTGATTTTTCATTTGGAGAGAGAGAAGGATAAAATAAATGTGGTAGAGTGTAAAAACTGGAAAATGATGGGAAAAGGGCAATGAAAGATTTCCTTTGACCCACGCTGAAATTGTTTCATAGCTTTGGGGTTGTTTTGGTTTCTTTTTTGCCCGGCTTTGGAAAAATTTTGCGACTGTCATCTTGTTCTCCTCTGGTTAGGATGGAGGTGGGGTTATTTTTTAATTCCAAAAGTATATGGAAAAACTGCCTTGCCTTGCTGTAGGAGGGCAGGTAGGAACTACTCTAATGTGCCTTCTGCAGATCTTTCTGCTCATGACCTGCACAGCTCCCGGATGCTGTAGTCACAGTGGGCAGGCCAGGAGATGGGGTCGGGCTCTGTGCAGCTCGGTCCTTCCAGCACTGCTATAGCAACTATGGATTTCAGCCTCGTGTTTCCCCATGGCCTCGTCCTTGGGTGCGATCAGTGATTTGAAATCTACAACCTCTGGAAACTCAGCTCTCTGTGGACTCTTAATAGCTGACTTTGAAAAGCGAGCCCGTCGTGCTTCGCTTTGTTTTGCTGTCTTCGTTGGGTAACTTGGGCTGGAAAAGGTTAAAACCCTTGGTTCAGCGGTTCCGTATCATGCCTGTGGCTGTAGCGTTGTCTTTAGTTCACTTGACTTGGGTCGAGTCTTGGCCTTAGTTACAGCCACGTGCATTATAGAAGCTGGAAGTCTGCGGTGGGGGAGAGCTTGGAGCTGGCTCTCAGTCAAGGAAGGGAGTGGTGGCCTTACCCAGCAGTGCCCTGAAGGCAGGGAGGAGGAGAACCCCACTTAGGTAGGAATTACTACTTCTGTAGCATTCCAGGAGGTAAATGAGTCATGAGGAAGGAGGTGGTGGCTGGAGGAGTTTGAGGCTAAGTGTATTTTGCATGCGCTGAGGTTTTATGCAAGTGACCTTCCCAGGTTATTGCAGTGATGCCTGGGGCTGTCCCAGCTCTCCTCTGCAGCCCAAAGCCCCGGTGTGAATAACAACATCACGCACGGGTGTTATCGCTGATGCGGGTTAGAAAACCGACTCCAACCGCTCTGCCAAAAGCACGAGTGCAGCAGGCGGTGGGGTCCGGGCTGGAGAAGGTGTCGAAGCACATTTGCAATTTCAGGATCAGCTTCAGCGCCGTTAACTTTGATGGTTTTGGGTTTGGTTTTTTTTTTTTCTTAAACATTATCCTTAAGGAAAAACTTCCCGTTGACAGTCTGAAAGGTGGGTAAAAAGGTACAACACCTCTCCCGGGAGAAAACGGCTCCTGGGCTGTGCTCACACTGTAGTTGGGCTGGGTGGTGTCTCGGGGAGTGGTCACCTTGCCAGGAAGGCACCGTGTTCGTCCATGTTCCGGGACACGACAACGCTTTGGATGGTTGGCTGCTGCCGAGACTAATGGATGCAAACGTTGCCTTACGTGCATCATCAGCCTGTCCCCGAAGACGTTCTGTGTCCTCGTGCAAAACAAGTTCTCCTTATTTTTCATAACCCCACTGCAGAAAAGTGGAATTGGAGAAGAGAATTGATCCTAATTCTTCCCCCACTCAATGCTGCATCTGTACCGTTTTATGGTCCCACCGGGACCTTTGGTGGGGTGAATGGGAAGAGTAAGTTATTTTGTAGCTACAACTGCATTTAAGGTATTCTGCTGTGAATCTGAACTTTTGGTTTTGTAGGAGGAGTAGAGCTTTTAAATCTTTTAGATGAGGACATAAAACTGTCTTGAAGGTTTTGATGCTGTCTTTCCTCAGGCTAGAGCTGGCTACGGAAGGCGTCTGGTTAAGTGCTTTGCTGGGTTGGGACTTCTAATCTTTAAAGATTTCAAGTTGATAACTTCTTGTCAAATCACTGCAAAGGGGAATGAGGCAGCAAAATCATCTGCAAATTGGGAGGAGTTGGTTAAAACTTGGGATCCTGGGAAAATTGCAAAGGTGTAAACGAGCAAGCAGATGGAAAGCCTCAAAACTTGGAACCGAAGGTGCTTTCGTGCAGACTTGATACCACTGAGTACCGGAGATACAAAGCTAGCAGCTGGGCAGTGTTTGGTTAAGCTGTGGAGGAACCATCTCACCCTTGGTAAAAAGCCTGGGGCCAAGGGATGGCTTGGCTGGCTCTGGGTTGGGAACTGAACTCCTGGACTCGATGATCTTAAATGTCTTTTCCACCCAGAACGATTCTGTGATGCTACGACCCGCCAGGAGAACAGAACATCCTGGTGTCGTGGCACGTTGCAGTGGGTGTTTGAGGGTACCTGAGGCGCTGTTGTCCCGGGCGGTGCTGACACGTTACCTATTTACGTGCTGGGTTACGTTCTGTTTGAAGGCGTCCACAGCTTGTGTCTGCTCGGAGGCCTGGCCGCGCTTGAGCGAGGAGTTCCGGTAGGGATAGCCGTTGGCTGAGGACAACTGGGAAGGCAAAACTGGAGTCAGTGCTACCGCGAAAGGGGAGAGCTGTACTGGAGGAGAGGAGGGTGGCAGTGGTAGATGGGTCATGGCCTGGAAGGTTTTGGTCGTGATGAGGTGCCCACCAAAGAAATGTTCTTCAGGCAAACCTATATCCCTGGGGCTCAGTTATGCTCTAGTGTCCTGTTGCCTGATGATCAGGAGGTGAGGCTGGTTATTGCTGCTCTTTTCTGGCCTTGTTTTCACAGAATTGCGCAGAATGTTTGGGGTTGGAAGGGACCCCAAAGACCATCTAGCCCAACCCTCCTGCCAGAGCAGGATCACCTAGATCAGGTCACACAGGAACAGATCCAGGTGGGTTTGGAATGACTCCAGAGAAGGAGACTCCACAACCTCCCTGGGCAGCTTGTTCCAATATTGTCTCGCCCTCACCATGAAAAAGTTTCTCCTTGTGCTTGCATGGGACCTCCTGTGCTCCACCTTGCACCCGTTGCCCCTTGTCCTGTCATTGGACATCACTGAGAAGAGCTGTATTTAACTGGAGTGACCAGATCCAATCGAGTTTTGAGCCAACTCCTTACTGCACATCACTGCAAACTCCCCAGACCCACCTCTGGCCCTGAAAAAGGGGGAGGGAGGGGAAAAGAAGAGCAGCTGACCCAGGGCACGAGACTCACCTCCTCCTGCAGGTGCCCGATGTCGATTTCCCAGGGAGCTCCACGGAAGATTTCCACGGGCGGCTCCCAGCCGTTGCGGAACTTGGGGATGTAGGTGGGGATGGTTGCTTCTCGGGGCCATTCAGCTCTAGGACACGAAGCGGGGAATACGTGGTGAGATTTGCAAAGAAGGTGTCTCTGAAAGCGCGTCAGGGAGAAGCAGGGGCACCAAGGGCATCCTTGGCCCTTGGACGTGGCCGTGCACGGCATCCCCTCTGCCTTTCTCAAGAGCCTGGGGAGCCTGGGGAGATGGCAGCTCTGTCCTCACCTGGATCTGGTCCAGGCTTCGCCCAGGGACTCCCAGAGGTTGATCTCCTTTGGTGTCAGGTGTCCTCGGAGGAAGTCTGTGGCGTCTTTAGAAAGAAGCGGGCTGACGACAGACCTGGCAAGCTCAGGACCACCACAGCTATTGATGATCTGGATTGCACACAAATACGAGAGATTTAGTGGGAAACGTTCGCAGTCTCAAACCAGCGCACGCACAAAGGACCAGAAATCAAAGGCGCTTTTCAACCAGTGGCTCTGATCCTTTGGAGTCTCTACGTCTGCCCTCTCCTGAGGAAGCCACCGTACCCTCCGTGGTGAGCACCTCTAAACTCAGGCTAATTCACGTCAGACTTGCACCTCCAAACCCCTCCTCCGTGCCTTCGTTTGGAAAGGCGAAGGTTCGTAACGCAGATTAACTGAATGAATGGTTTGCTGCCACCAAAGAGGGACGTTGGCTTCCCTGGGAAGCATCCCCTGGGTATCCGTGCGCTGCGCTGGTGGCACTCGATTGGCAGATTTTCTTCAGAGAAGGCAAATAAGATAAACAGGCAAATAAGGCAAAGAGCTCCTAAGTTCTCCAGGGTATCGAATGAAAGGCGGAGGGCACAGCCTGCTCGTGCCATCCCCCTGCCAAGGCAGCTCTTAATCCTTAGATCAGCTCAGTGGGCTTGAGAAACGTCAACCTCGGTCTCTGAGGAAGACCAGACAGTTCAGAGGAACACAAGAGTTTCTCTGTTGGGTCGAAGTGAGGGCTGATCTAAACCACCAGCCGTTGTCAGAGGCAGGGCCCATCACAGCCTGGCACTTTACAACTTGGAATTTTTGTGTCCCTTCCATCTCCTCTTCCACCTTGGGATTTCCCCTCCCTATTTTCAGTGCAAATATTGAGCCACGTTTGCTTGAAAGTGAGATCAGGTGGGTTCCCAAGGGGAAGGGCAGCTGCCTTGTGCTTCTGCTCCCAATTAAGTCTCTCTTAACGGGGTGGAAAGATGCACATTTGCTAGGAATTGGGGATTTAACTTGAGCTGGAAATCAGATCAGAGGCCAGACACACTGCTGTTGCTTCTGGACTTTACTGAGAAAGCTTTAGCCTGTTGTGAGCATCTCGTGAGCTTCCAGCTGCCTGGAAGCACGAAAGCAATGTTAGAAATAAAGAGTGAGTTCCCAGTGAAACCTGTGAGTAAGATTTACCAGTTCCAGTGGCCCGAAGAGGAAATGCACCAGCTCGGAAGCGCTGGGGTTCTGGATGTGCTTTCTCAGTTTGGCCTGAAAAGAGAAAGGAAACTTGTTTTAACCCGACCCTGATGTTCTGTTCTCTTCTCGGCCCTGTCGCGTAGGGGGAGGGATTGTTGCTGGCTGATACTCGCTGTAGTTAACACCCCAGCCTGTCCAAGGAAGGAAGCTTTCACCAGTGCACCTGGAAGTGGGGGAGAAGAGGAAGTGGCTGGGGAGGAGGAATCATCCTGGTTTTGATGGTTTCTAAGGGTGTTGAGTTTTAGGAGAGGTGGAGAACCTGCTGTTAACATCAGTCCCTTGGAAGCTGTTTTGAGCAGAAGCAGAAAACCCCGGCTTGTTTGGAAGGGCTTAGTGAGGGAGGGCCAGGCCTATCGCTTCTGACTCCTGCCAAGTTGGAAATCCCGCTTTGACAGGGAGAAATCTCCGCCGAGGTCGTGCCTGTGGCAGCTGGAGCTGCCCTGGCCTGTGGAGGAGCAAAGGCTTCGCTGTAAGAACTGCGTTTCCTTAGCATCACTCAGCCAAGCTCTGGCAAGAAGCCGCTTCAGTTCCTGCTTCCCTTCATCCCCGTCGTGTCCTGCGCTGCCGCCACGGAAAACGGGCTCCCTCCTCCCCGCCGAAGCGCAAAGCGTTCTAAACGCTGGTGATTAACCGCTGATGTGGGGTGGAAAGTGTCGACCGACCCGTGGCAGCGCGGTGACCGAGCGAAACGCTGCTTCCCGAGGCCTTGGCAGGCGCGTGCCCGCGGTGCTGGGGCAGATGTGGCATCGCCTCACCGCTGGCTCCTCCCTCCCTGTCTTGCCCCTGACCTCTCGCTGGGAGATCAGCTGCTCTTTAGGGGGTGTGGATATCTGGGCATCAAAACTTACTATCCTCGCTATCCTAGTGGGTAGTAGTGGGATGGCAAGGGGCCCTTGTGGCCAAGGGGGACGATGGTCTCCTGCGGGGCATTAAGAAAATGGTGTCCAGCAGGTCGAGGGAGGTTCTCCTCCCCCTCTACCCTACCCTGGTGAGAGCACAGCTGGAATACCGGCTCCAGTTTGGGGGCTCCCCAGTTCAAGAGAGACAGGGATCTACTGGAGAGAGTCCAACACGCAGCTATGAGGATGATTAAGAGACTTGAACATCTCTCCCATGAAGAAAGGCTAAGAGAACTGGGGCTGTTTCGTCCAAAGAGAAGACTGAGGGGATCTTATGAATGTCTATAAGTATCTGAGGGGTGGGTGTCGAGTGGAAGGGGCCAGTCTGTTTTCTATGGTGCCCAGTAATGGGACAAGGAACAGTGGCGATAAGCTGGAACACGGGAAGTTCCACCTCAACATGAGGAGCAAGTTCTTTGCTGCCAGGGTGTGGGAGCCTGGCCCAGGCTGCCCAGAGAGGCTGTGGAGTCTCCTGCTCTGGAGACTTTCCAGCCCCTCCTGGATCTGTTCCTGTGTGGAACATCCCTGGGTGACCTTGCTCTGGCAGGGGGGTTGGACTCGATGCTCTCCAGAGGTCCCTTCCACCCCCACCATTCTATGGTTCTATGAAAACCCAGGGCCCGGGTGCAGGGAGGGCTCGGGCACCTGGATGACTTTCCCGTCTCGGGCAGGATTTAGACTGCGTTCCCTGGGCAAGTTGGGTCAGAGCTGACAGAATTTCCTTCTGGCTCGATGCCCTCCTGGCCTCGTGTAGTTAGCTCACTAAGCAGAGCTGGCAGCACTGGGAACATCTTTACCCTTCTGCTTTTCATCCCTGGCTTAAGAGGGCAGCTGCTCCAGGGGAGAGAGAGAGGAGCCAGGAGCCTGAGGGCTGGGGAGGGACATCAGTTACTGTCAGCCAGAGACTGTCTGAGGCAGATTTACAGCTGCTCTGTAGACAGACTTGGATGAGAAGGATTCAAAGTAGATAAGACTCTTTTCTTTCTATTTTTTTTTAACTGTTTACCGCCCTCTGTTTTATGCTTGTAAGGGTAGCAAGGACTAGAGCTGTCACAAAGCCACCCAGATCTTCAAAGGCCGTGAGCAGAAGCACGTGTCTGGAGCGGGGCATCTGCGTGACCTTTCCCCAGCTCTCGGCAAGGTGGGCACAGCAGCACTTGGCTCTCTGAGCTCACGGCTCCACCAATGCCTCAAGCCAGGGCTGTTTCTGGAAAGAGATCCCAGCATTGCAAAGCCTCTGGCTGCCCAAACCCGTCCTGGACTTTACGCTTCTAGTTTGGGTTTCATGGGTTGGCACAAGAACCGCCCCCCCCCCGAGCCTGGTGCAAGGGTTGTGCTGGATTCTGAAGAATCTGGAGCTCGTATCTCTGTCTCTTGGTGGGGGAAAAGCGCTGGCACTGCACGGGGTGAGGATACCCTCAGTGTCTTACCAGGAGGTTAAAAGCCAGTTTGGTTTTCTGGAAGCAGTCGACGAACTCTGCCTCGCTTGGGGGTCTTGCTCGGAGAGTCAGCATGCCCTCTTTCAGGAGAAGGGGGAGAGAAAGACACTCGAATGAGAACATCCCTTTGCAGGGCGGGTTCATCTGGCTGCCATGCATAAGACACGGTGGCGATGGGTGCTGGGACTAGAACTACTAAACATGGAGAGCTCTAGAAAAGCCAACAGTCTCGCTCTGTGTTGGAGGCCTCGCTGGGCTCTGTGTGCTCTCCAAGAGGTCCCCGCAGGCCAGCAGCACCTTCCCAAGCTGGTGTTAGCTACTGTTGGGTCCATAGCTGTGCTGCTGCCTCAGTCTGGCCCCGCTAGGATGTGAGCTGAGGTCTCCTCCCACCCTTCTCCCCCGCGCTCCCAGCTTGTTCCAGCTGCTGCGCTGTACCTGCTGGTGCTTTCTTCTTGTTCTTCTTCCCTTTCTTCCTTTGGTTGAGCTGTCGGAAAGCCTCCGCAGCCTTCTGGAGCCTGGCCACAAACACCTCAATGTCATCCAGAGTGCAGTTCAGGATTTGCTGTGAGGAGGGAAATGCAACAACCTGAAGTGAAAGGGAGCCCAGAGCGCGGGCGGCTCGGAAGCTCTGGCCCTAGAGCCGCCACTCTGTGCCTGCTCTGTTCCTGGAAGAACACCCAGGGATGGGGAACCCAGGCGTGAAATTCCCCGAATTCATCGCTGCCCGAACACAACGCTGTGCCCGCTCCTGGGCTGCACTCGCCCACCTGACAGGCGACCCTGGAAAATACCCCTCAGAGCAGGCTGTGGTCTGGGGATGAGCAGACCTGAAGCTGGCAAAGCTCCCTCAGCTCAAAGGAGATTGGAACTGTCCCAGTGATGGAGCTTTGCTCTTGTTCCCCTTATCTTTATGCACGGTAGATACCAGTCGGACGCTGATTAGATTGAGCATATAATGTCTGCTTGTGGATGAGCCCCCTGCTTCCTCCCTCTCTTCCCCCTCCTTCTGCCTATCGACTGCGCGCCGTTCCTGTTACCAACCGTTTCTTTTTCAATCTTCTGCGCTAAGATGGCTCGGGACTCTTCATGGTCGTGCGAGCCGGAGCTTCGTCGTTCATAGTCTGCAAACAAGGGAGGGAGAGAAAAAGATATGTATCATCAGAGGTTGCAAACAGGCTCCATTAAACGCGTGGGAGGTACTGGCCCGGGGTTGTTTATTCTGGGTTACGAGAGCACCTTGGGAGATCACGAAGAGCAGGAGGTGATCAAAGTCGCTGATTAAATCCGCCACGGTCGCGGCACCTGCCCGTGTGGATGCAGTGCCTGTTTTCAAGCAGCAGCAGCAGTGACTGAGTCGGGAATCGCTGCTGGCGACGGGCAGAGACCTGCGAGCCCCAGGCTCTGGGCGCTGCGCGTCACCCCTCTGCTTTTGATGCACCTCGGGTGACTTACGCAACAGAGGGGCTGAAGAGCCACCGCTTGCTCCCGGTGTATGTAAAGCACCATTAGAGTAACTCCCACCCTCTCCTAACCCTCAGCTCTCCCCAGGAGCCTTCTCTCTCCCAGAGGTACCGGTTTAACTGAACGGTAGCTGCAGAAGGAGCTGTGGGACCGGGAAGGAAAGGCAGCTGTCACTCGCCGGGAAGCTGCGTGGCCGGGATCCCATGTGGCCAATGCTGGGACGGGCCCGTGCGCAGAGCAGCGGGTTCGTGCAGACCGACACAAGGCCTCTCGGGGGTTTGTATTGAGTATTAAAATAAAAATCCTTCTGCGGTGAAAAAGCCCAGGCACCACCCCGCTTCCAGGAGACAGATGCTTGGGGAGGGGGCGATGGTTCAGGGGGAACCATTGCTCGGGTGGCCTCTTGTGGAAAGAATAACGTGTCAGCTGGAAAGGGCCAGCAGAGCAGGGCGACGCGGGGACGGGGCAGCGGGTGGGTGCAGTGGGAGGACAGGAGGTAGTTTTGGCAAAGGACCATGACAAGCGTACGTTGTCTCTCAGGGTTAAGGTGATGAGTTTCCACGGGTTTTGTAGAAAAAGCTGTTTGAGCAGAGAGGTGAGCTCAGCGAGTAGGTGTCACAGCATCACAGCGTGGGAAGGGTTGGAAGGGACCTCCCAAGATCATCGAGTCCAACCCCCCCTGCCAGAGCAGATCACTCAGAAATGCATCCAGACAGGGCTTGAAAGTCTCCAGAGAAGACTCCACAACCTCTCTGGGAGTCTATTCCAATGCTCTACAACTCTTACGGCAAAGAAGTTCCTGTGCCATTCAAGGCTCGCTCCTGTCACCTGCTTTCGTGCCAGGCTCTGCATCTCAGACCCAGAAATCCTGCCTGGGGTCTACGCGCGGCGCTGCTGCTTTAAGCACCAGACTTAAGGCTTCCTGCTAAGCAGCCAAAGGGCAGAGATAAGGGTGGCGGGTTCGTTAAGAACTGCTGCCCATCAGAACGTAGATGTTTACCCCTGGCCCAGCTCTGAAATGGAGATCTTATTTTCATTATGCGAGCATGGGCCTGAAACAGGCTGTCAGAGCAGCTGCCTGGCCCCAGATCCCATCCCGGGGAAATGAGGGTGTTCTCTCCCCCCGGTACTTGGAATTTCTTACAATATCCTGATGACATGTTTTTCTTGAACCTAGAAATTAATCCGAACAGAAGGTGGCACAATAGGCAGCGATGAAAAAAGGCTTGAAGTTTGCTCATCGTTTTAGTCAGTCTGAGCTTTTGTCAGAGAAAGAGCTTGTTTCTGCTACCGGCAGCTCATTTCTGTTACTTCTTTCTCCAAACAGAAACAGAGGTTTGTTTTCAAGCCATTCAAACGGGCTGAAGTCAGGATGGTTTTGGAATAAGATTTTTAGGTCAAGCACATCTGGGCCCAGATCTGCGTTTCCGCGCTCAGCTGTAGGAGAATTTGTGCAAACCATTTCTGAGGGGGAAATCTCGGCTCCTGCCGAGTCGGCAGGGCTGGGGAGTTCACCTTTCTGACCAGGTCTGTCTTGTCTGTGTGTTTTAAGATCACCGGTTCCTTGTCCGAGTTCCGTGCGATCGCTCAGTTTTATGAGGGGCTTTCACCTCTTTTGGGGGAATTTCAGTATCCCCAAAATACAGGTGGTGTTACAAGGAGTTTCTGGGGGCTGCCAGTGAGAAGGTGCCTGCCACTGGCCCAGGGTACAAACGTTTGCTGCAGCCCAGTTTTAGGCATTTTTGCCTCTGGTGCATCCATGTTACTATAACTTGGTGAAAAGACACCGGGCTTCCCTGCGTCCCGGCAGCACGGGACCTGCAGTGAGCACGGGCCACTTCAGGAGGACTGTCTGTCCGGGCCAACGACTCCTCGTCCGTGGGACAGACTGGCCGAGCGCTGCCGGTACCTGGGGTGTGCTGGGCAGGGGGTGCCACCCGGTTCCTGTTCGCCTCCGAGCCTCGCGCGTCGTGCTGGATGGGGATGGGAGCCGGTCCTTGCGGCGGGGGGAGGATGGATTGTCTCTGCTTGATCTTTTCTTGGTTTGCCCTGCAAGCGAAACCAATGCAGAACGACCCCGTCGGCGGCTGCCGGGCCCGTTTCTGAGCGACTGGTGTGCGAATGCGCCGTTGAAAAGGGGGGGTTGGGGTTTTTTTAACTAAATCCTACGGTACTCACTTGAGTGTCTGTGGCCGTATCTTCTTCCCGTGCTTGTGGTCTGCCAGGGCACTTTCTATGTCCTCGTGAACCATCTCCGCCTCCAAGAGAAAACAGGGATGCTCTCAAGGGCTCTGCTCTGGGCAGGACTGAGGGCTGTAAGCGGGCAAAGGCAGAAGGGCCCGGCCGAGAGCTACGAGTGCCTTCTGCTCTCTGCCTCACACCAGCGAGGCGGGGGGGCTCTGCTCACCTCCACCTCGTCGCAGTTGAAGAAGTGGATGTCAGGTTTGTGCTGCTCTGAGTCCTGACACACCAGGAGGAGGATGGAGGGGTAGCGCGTCTGGTTCAGCACTGTCTGGCAGTGCTGGACTGTCGGCAGGGGGAAGTCCTCCAGCTCCTCCTGGGAGAGAGGGAGGAAGGGATCAGGCAACAGGAGCTATTGAACCGTCAGGGAATGGGCCAGTGGATGAACTCCTGGGATCCCAGTTTGAGGAGAGGGACCTGGCAGAGCGTGTGCTTCTCAGCAGTGCTCTGCGAGGCTCGCAGAGGCTGTGGAGTAGCAGAGAGGTGGGTGACCAACAGAGGTGAGCTCTGGTTCTCCTCCAAGCTCCCAATATGAGGCCCTGGGTGAGACTCCAGTAACTTGAGCTCTGTTGCTCATCGTCACCTTAATGCGGTGCTCTGCCTGCACCGGTACCTGTGCCGTGCACCCCAGCAGAGCACTGGGAGGAAAGGAGCTTTCTGCGAGGGGCTTACCCTCCCACCAGCTCCTCGGATGGCCTTGGGCTAATATTCTTTAGTTTCTTGGTGCTGAAATCGGGGCAGCACCATCCCTGTCCCACTGTCTGTCTGCTCTTTCCCCTCAGACGAGGTGCCCTCTGTGCCCGCACGTGTATCCTTGCCTGTCAAACCGGGCACTGTTGGCAGGCGGGTGACCCTGCGGGGCATTTTGATGCGAGTGTTTGTCCTTCCCTCTCTGCTTATGCTTTATGCAGATCTCTCTGTGCCTCTCAGTCTGCATCCATCCCACAGAAAACAGTTTTCCTGGTTGCCTGGAGCTCAGCTCAAGGTGACTTTCACCTGGAGAATCGGCGCTCTGGAGCCATGAATAAATCACCCCACACCTACCTGCTCTTTGAATCGGAGCCAGCCAGCCCCTGTGCGCCCCGAGTGGCTTTTGGTAGTGATTTGCCCTCATTTGGGTCCCTTAGAAATGGCCTTTGCAGGCAGAATGGGCCCGGCACGCGCTGCGCCCCGTGGGGAGCTCTGGGTACCTGCGACTCGCAGTCCAGCAAGCGGATGGACTTGTCGTTCACTTGCAGCAGCATCTCCTGCGTCCAGATCTTCTCTTTGGAGTTGAGCAAGATGAGTTTTCGGATCGCGTCGTCCACCGTCACGATGGACTCGCTCTTGTCCATGATGAAGGTGGCCAAGTGCTGAAGTTGGGGGAGGAAAGGAGGAGGAAAGAGGTGAAAAAGCTTTGATGTGCATAGCGTAAATCAAGGGTGAGACCATCTCTAAAGGCCTGCACTCTCATTTGTCTGTCCTTCAGAGAGTCGCCGCAGAAAGCGCCCGTTCTGGTTGTTAGCACCAGCCTGGCCACGCTGGTGAAGGGTGAGGGTTTCGTAAGGCAGGGAGGCTTTTCCTAACGAGTTTCACCACTTGCGTATTTCTCTGGTGGTGGGGCCGGGGCCGCGGTCCCCGGCCAGCTGTGCAGGTGCTTTGTGCACACGAGTTAGTCCCCTGGCTTTTCTGAAACTGCAGGGGAGCTTTAAACGTGGTGGTTAAGCTGCACCTGCCAAACTAAAAGCACTTGCGTTTTGCTCGCCTCGCGCAGCGTGAGAATTGCCTGCGTGGAATTTGTCCCAGGCAAAGAGCTCGCGTGAGCCGCAGGTGAATGCTGGGGCAAACGGGCAGGGGGGCGGAAAGGACAAGCGCGTCGCATCCGGCTGGTGCCTGTGCCACCCCCACAGTGGGCGAAGGCCAGAAATCCAGGTAACGCCTTTCTCCGCGCTGATCAGCGGGCAGGGAGAGCAAGCGCTGCTCTCCGCATGGGGAGAAGATGCTGCCAGCAGAGGGGACTGGAAGGCAGGAGAAGCCGGGAGCTTTGCCTGCGCGGGGCAGCCGGGCTGTTTTCTGTCCCAGTGACAGCACAGCCAGGCCACGTGTTCAGGTGACAACAGGGCAGGGGAAAACAATCAGGAAGGAAAAGGAAATGGTCCCGTTTCACCTTGTTCTCGCTGTGTTCCTGGTGAGGAGAAGGGAAGGAGAATGTGCCCCACTGGGAGAGTGGCTGAAGATTTTCCCTGTTGTAGCCAACTTTCTCCAGGAGAGAATCATAGAACCAGTGACTGGGTGGGAAGGGACCTTAAAACTCATCCTGTCCAACCCCCCTGCAGGGAGCAGGGCCATCTGCACCCAGAGCAGGGTGCTCAGAGCCCCGGCCAACCTC
>JAAGNO010017382.1:0-36544 GCA_033439905.1 Ceryle rudis
GGAGGAGAAGGAGGAGGAGAAGGAGAAGGAGAAGGAGAAGGAGAAGGGGAAGGAGAGGGAGGGAGAAGGAGAAGGAGAAGGAGAAGGAGAAGGAGAAGGAGAAGGAGAAGGAGAAGGACAGGAAGAAGGACAGGAAGAAGAGGAAGAGGTAAAAGAGGACTAAGGATGGGACTAAACGTGGATCCTTGGACAGGTCCGGTGCGGCGCAAACCCCGGTACCTGGGCAGAGAGTGGCGGAGGCGACGGCTGCCTCTGGCGGGCTCGTCCCCAGCTCCGCAGCCCGGCTTAGGTCAGTGCCATTTGTGCCTGCGGGCAGGCTTTAACGGCAGTCAGCGACCGGGAAGAGGGAAGAAGGGAAGGGAGAGAGAAAGTGGGGATGGACAGACAAAAGGCTGATAGCGGGAAGAGCCGTAGCGAGGATCTCCTCCCCAGTTGTCCGCCCGCCCGGCTGGGGCTGCCGAGATCCCCTCCTGCCTCCCCTCCGTCTTCCTCTCAGTCCCTTGTGCTGCCCCCTCTCTCGCAGCAGCCGCAGCACAAACTCCCGCACCCGGAGCCGGCCGCTTCCCGGGGCCGCTGCCCTCCGAAGGGGCTTTCTCTCGCCCTCCCCGCCCAGACTCAGGGCTGCCTCCCCCATCGGGGCTGCCCGCCCACGGCTCGGCGAGGTCTGGGCTTATCCCCCCCGCCCGAGGGGCTGGGGAGCAGGAAGGTGACAGCTCCCGAGGCCACGCTTCCCCTCCCCGAGCCTGACCTGCCTTGCGGGTCCCTTGGTCCATCACTCCCGCGATGGACTGTAGCCTTTACAGTTCTTCTATGACACTTTCCTTTTGCAGCTCCACGGCAGTATTAAGTTGTAGACATCACTGAAACAGAGCTTTTGCACACACAAAGAAATGTATGGTCTGGACAGGGTGACACTTTGGTGTGTGGCAGGAGGTTTTTCTGTGACAAATCTTCCCAAGACTGTTTTTTACAAACTGTTTTCCTTCAAACTGTTCCCCCAAATGTTTCATTTGGGGAAATAAATGTTCTCTGAAATAAACAAGTCTAAGGACAAGCTGAAAAATGTTTTCAGATTTATACACATTCTTATTTTCTTTCTTTGGGGGGGTGGATGTGAGCTGCTATTTCAAAAAAGCTTACAGTAGTGGAATAGATGTGCAGGTGTGGTACATAACTGGATGCCTTCAAATACGTTTCATTTTCCTGTCAGATGCAAGACAATTAGATTTGCAAGTTAATTTTAAGAATAAAACACAAAAGCCAAGACCTCTGAAAGCTTCCATCTCTGTTCTAAAAAGTAAGAGATGTACACCTCATTTCCAATATGACTTGTCACTTACCTTTAGGATAGGAATCAAAAGTCATAAAATACCTAAAATTACATCAATGACTGTAGAAAACTGATACTGGCAAACTTGCAGACATCACTAGCAAAATCCCTCTCTATGAGAAAATAAAGTCTGCTTTTTTCTTATCTCCCAACATCAATCTGTACAAGTTGAAGCTGCATGGGCAAATACAATCATCTGATGCCATTAAAAGGGTTTTATATTTCCTAAAAATACATGTAGGATAGAAAATTTGCTCTATGTTGTGTAATATACATACTCAGTAACCTGGATATACTTTTTCCCGGGAAATGTCATCTTTGCAATTCCCTGTGTTTTAGATATAGATGAGCCTGTAGAGGTAAATGTTATTACACACTTCTTCAGAAGAGATTTTCACATGTCCAAATGTTTTTTTCCCATTGGAAAGACGTACCAAATATTTTGGCAAACTGGCTTTTTCTTACTCCTCTGTCTGTAATCAGTGGCTACGTTTCCTTTTTCTAATTCTAGTGTCGCCACAGCCCTTCTAAAGCAAGAGCTGTAGGAAAAGAAAAAAGTAAAAAAATCTACCCTAACGATTTCTCAAGTGACAACTACCACAGGAGAGTAATTATATCATTGTGAGCATCAAATCTTGTCTTCACAATCGTCTAAAATTCATTAAATGTTAATGTCACCTTTGTTAACACAATGAGTACATCAAATAACAACTAAGGCATCCAAATAACAGCAGGTAACTTGCTAAAATACACTGAAAATGCAACAAGTTTCATCTCCTTTATAAAATGAAGGTAAGAGATGACAGCAGCTGAAGTTCATGTTCAATCCCTGGCATACCTCATTTAGTTAACAAGAATACATAGTTAAATCATACCTAAGGCAGAGCAGTTACAAAGCAATACACACAAGTTTGTCACACAAAACTTTGTTACTTTCCCCATGGGAAAAAAAAAAAAAAAGTGTGATCATCATTAAAGCACCTTCAATACACTCTTTAGGCCTAA
This sequence comes from Ceryle rudis, assembly GCA_033439905.1. Lineage (NCBI taxonomy): Eukaryota > Metazoa > Chordata > Aves > Coraciiformes > Cerylidae > Ceryle > Ceryle rudis. The sequence continues at coordinate 2,336 of JAAGNO010017382.1, forward strand.
AACTTACCTCTGAAACAACATCTGCAACATGGAAATACTGTTGGTGGGGTGAGTTCACTGGGTCTGTGTCTCTTTCATGACAGCACCAGTTCTGGGGTGAGGAATTTGCTCATCATCATTGCTTGAAACATCTGCTGAAATTGGATAACCATCCTCCCCATACCACATCTACACCCCACTTCACAGACTGAGCTGCCCAGCAGAAGAGCCTGCTGAGGGCTGGTGCTGTCTCCAAGTCTCCCAGTGCCCTGGTTCCCTTTCATCAAGGAAGAGGGGAGATGCTTATTGTTAGCAGCAACATCTCTTTCCTCCTGGTATTGATAATGGTGACATGTCATGGAGGAAGATCACTCTCATTTAAATCTCTCATGAAGTAAAACCTAGCCTGTGAGGGAAATATGCCATCAATCCTCCCTCACCTTAGTATCACCCATTCAGTGCTACAGATAAGGTATGTGTCTCAGCTTTTTACTTCTCCCTTACCCTATCTCCTTATCAGAGCTCAGCATCCTTTCTGGTTGCAATGCTGCATTAAGTACAGTTTCAAGGGTTGAGTTTTGATTGGTGGTTTGTGGTGGTTTAGGATTGTGGGGTTTTTTGTTTTGTTTTTCCTTTTTTTGTTTGGTTGGGTTTTTTTTAATTTTTAGTTTAGTTTTGTTTTGCATCCCTGTTTGAACAGGTACTTATTTTTTCCAAGCAACATTCAAAGCTGCAGTAATTTTAGCAAAATCAGAGGGTCACACTGAAAACTGTGTCCTGCTATTGGATACGCACAGAGACTTTGTTACATGCCAGCAGTTAAAAGAGAAGTCATGACATCAAGACCCTCACCTCTTTTGTATATGCATTACATGGTATTGATTGTAATTGAAAGGATACGCTCATTAATTCTGTTTGTTGGTCAGAAGGGGCTCATCCAGCTTGACAGGGTGGTAACTGTTCACAAATAACCACATTGTATGTAATCCAGTCCCTTCTCCAGTGATGTTTTCCCAGCAGTCAGCTATTAGCTAGTCATACTGAAGGTTCAGCTGAGCACCCATCTAAAAAAGAAAAAAAGAACTTTACGGTTAATACAGTAACAGTGGAGAAGATAGCAGTGTTCACATCTATCTTCATGATTATCTGTTTTACTGGCAAGTAAGGCTAGAAAGCCCACTCTTCATGTGGTAGAGAATTAGTCCAGAAGCAGAGGAAGGCAATGAATCACTAAAATTCACATGTATTTTCTTCAGTTTAGGAAATTCACTCTTCTAGGTCTCGGGCATAGGCCTTACTAAGGGTCCCTTACCATACAAGAAAGTGCATAAAAAACATGCATAGGATACATAGCAACATGCATACGGTGGCACTGGGAGTGTCCCTGATTTTATTACTTTTATGATGCTATGCATTATATTAATACAGTTTCTTTTATGGGCCTTCTCAAAATAGAGGAAAATATGTCTGATAAACAGTGTATTGAAGGCTGTGTAAATTGTCACAGCTCATTGTTTCCAGTTCTGTTTTGATAAGCGACTGTGCATTCACAAGGCACTGGAAGCAGTTTGCATATCAGATTGACCTTCCACTTTTCTACTGTTACTAACTTTTTACTAAAGATAAAGAACTCTCCATCCAGTACTTGGATAATCAATACGAAAGTCACATACATCTGCTCCAGTTGGAGGCGTGGGTCTGAAAAGCTTCAACCCTGCCAATTCATATGGAGAGACCTGTAATTTGGGGAAATATTGTATTATCACTGTATATCGGCACACAGCAATTGGGAAGCTCTGTAGTAACACATGGGATCATAATGGGGACATTGCACTTTCATGCAGGATGGGAGTTACTCTACTGTGCATCCTCCAGTGGCTGATGAGGTCTTCACAGTTCATACTGAGCCGGGCTGCAGCTTTTCAAATGCTTATGCATGGTCCTTGATTTCTCTACTTAATCATGTTTTAAAGTTCAGATTATCTACTAGCGTGAACAAACAGTACTTCTCACATGGACTCTTTTCCTCCAGGACATAACATTAATAAAGCTCAAGACTCTCCTGAATATATCAAAGAGGTGCTCCTGACAAGTTTCCCTACTGCAAAATATTCATAAAACTAAATGGATGTAAATGAGGTCTGGAGACCACACTAAGAGTTTTTAAAACTATAACAGGATTAAAAATGGTGTATGGTCAAAGTCCTTAAAAAAAAGGAAAGTACAAGAAAGTATCTAAAAGTTACAATGAGACTTCCTTGAATAAATGTTTATAAATTTTATCAAACAACTCATAATTTTGACAGTTTTCTATAAACTGCTGGAACATGCAATGCATTTATTTTTATCTTGCCACAAATAAATTAATGAGTAACATTTTAAAAGTTTATTAACATAGAATGTCCTGGCACAGTCAAACTTGCACAGTTCTATTGTTTAAATTATATTTTCTAAGAACTCAAAAAAGTTAGCTTTACAAAAGGGAGTTTCTTATTGCAAAAGTCCTTAAAATGATCCTCATCATCTTTATTTGTACAAATGCAAACCAAATGAACTGACCTTAAACTAAGGTCCTTACTGGATATACCTCAAACCGAAAAATACTTGTGGGCAGCAGAAAATGTTGCTCCAGTAGGAAGCCAATGGACTGCTGTAGTAGTCCATATCAAATATGCTAAACCAGCAACAAAAAAGTAAATTATAACAGAAATGCTGATGCTGCCTTTACTAAGGGATTCCCTGCAGAAGCTATTCAAAGAGGCCACAGGCCAAGCAAACAGAATGACGCGATGCATGCTCATATTCCCTTTTGTTACTTTGCTGCTGTAAATACTTTTTCTTCCAGAGATAATAAGAATTATTTTGTGTGAGTTATGTGCTTTTGTGTTAGGTTTACCCTTGAACATCTGCTGGAACTGATAAAGGATTAGAGCTAATGAAATCACATGAAGAGTGACATACATGAGAGATACTTCTTTGTTTTCAATTTGTGAGACAAATCAAATCTTGCATTTTGCCTGGCTGCTGTACCAGCAAATACGTGTGACAAATGAGGAGTACTCCAAAGAAACATTTTATAAAATGGAAGATTGATGATTGCAGAGGAAGGTGCACCCTCTCTGTACTAGAAAGAACTGCTCTGTATGCACAGAAATTCTACATCCCACCCTCCATACTCTCCCAAAAGAAAAGACATGCCTATTTTGAAAGAAGATTTTTCCCTCCAGTCAGGACCCAGTTTGAAATCAGCTGCCCCTTCCATGCACAAGAAGGCAAAAGCTCTGATTTTTTTTGTGAAAAGACAAATTTCTAACAGCATGCATCCTATAAAAGCATCACTTCACCTACTGAGACTCTATCCCAGGAGTTCATTCCTTCTGCTGATGATCTTATATTATAGCAGAATTTCTCACAGGACTTTTATTTTGAATGATAGCTAAAGGCTTAAAAACTCAGAGGTGAGGAACGAAATACGTCAAGTCAGAGTATCCTCTCCTTCACCTGGGTGCCCTCATTCACACTCAAATGAGTGAGAGGAGACCAAGAGCCATTAAGTTTAAGTCACTCTAATAAAAAGTTACGGCTTGTCGACAATGGGAAGCAAAAAAAGCCAAGCTGCTGTGCGAGGCAGTGTCTGGCAGGTGGCAGTGTGGGGAGAACAGAACTCAGCACCGGCAGCCGCAGAGCTGGGATGAGCTGGAGCTGCTTCCACAGTGAACCTGGACCGCGGAGCTGCTTCTAGCAATCTAATCCATATGTGCTAATGTCTTGCTCCTAAACCGAGTGAAATGCTCTCTTGGTTTGTTCTCAGAATGTGCTTTTTCTTTTCAGTCATCTGGCTTTGGCTGTACAGGGCATTCACTTGTACTGTCACTGCAATTAGGGCAAAGTACTTTATTTTACCCAGAAACAAAAGACAGTAATTACAAAGAATTCCTATTTATTCTTATTTTTCAGATACAAAGCTTAAGCAATTTACTGATTACTTTTTCTTTCTTCAGAAAAATGTCTGTGCAACTTACAGCTGGTATAGGTAAGAAATTCTCCCTACTATTTCTTCTTGGCTTCTGAACTAAATGAAGCACACTCAATTAAGCATTAATACTCAATCTGTCCTCCTGCATAGAAAGCAATGAACTGACAATTATAAGCAGCCTTTTTCAGCTCCAACTGTTAGGAAGTATTTGTAGTATCACAGAATCCTTTTAGTTGGAAGAAACCTTTAAGATCATCAAGTCCAACTGATAACCCAGCACTGCCAGGTCACCACTAAACAGTGTCCCTCAGCACCACATCTCCACAGTTTTTAAATCCTTCCATGGATGGCGAGTCAACCACTTCCTTGGGCAGCCTGTTTTTCAGATAATATACATCAGCAAATCAGGGTAATCTTGCACTGATCTGTGGAAACTTCTACTACATATGCAGTTTCATAATGATCAGTATAGCCATTATTAAAGAAATGATACCACAAGATTTAATAATTTTACTGAACTACCCACCAATATGACTAATTAAACCCTGGATAGTCTGTATATGCTGAAATGCAAAAGTACACAAGAATACACACACACACAAACAAAAAAAAACCAAACCAGAAATAAGCAAGTATATATATATACTAGCAATAGCAAAGTATAATTTTGCTACCAATTAACACAAATCAGATTAATCTCAGACCTTTACAAAAAAAGAAAATACACGTCCACTTCAATAAGGCAAAAAAAAAAAAAAGTACTTCCAGAAGGCAGTGTAATTTACCTACCTTCCTCTCAGCTACCTAAGGCTCTTTCAGGGGGAGCATCATTAAGTGTGCCATAGTTAGGTTTTCAGTGTCATTACACCGATCTGCAGGGGAGTTCTGCCAAATCCCCGAGTTCCCTGACAGTAGCATACCTCTAAATACATCAATTAGAAGCATGAGGTGAACAGAGACAAGGAATAGTATTTGCTTTGGGAATGTATCAGTCGACTGTCTTGTATATATTAGCAGGTTAAACACAAGAGAGGCAGCTGTATCACTTGTGATCAAAGAAAACAATCAACAGTTTTAAGGCTTCACAGAATTTTAAATATGTATTTACATGTGGTGGATGCTATTTATTTTAGGTATCTTTGAACATAGGCTCTGAAGTCTTGAGGTAGTGTCTGGCAGGTATTCTGACATATAAAACATCTTGTGAGAGGCTGGTTGGTGATTAACTGTTTTCAGAACAGAATTTGTGACTCTGGGGATTTGAGGTTTTAATTAAGCTAGTTTGAAAACAAACACCCAGCTACCTCTTTACAAGTCACTTAAAATTCTTACTGGTTTTAATACTGTTAGGTTTTGATCAAATTATCTTTAATACTCTTATGTTTTGATCAAACTGCTGTCAGTCTGTATGGCTGCAGTGTAGTTGGTATGGAAGTCAGACAATAAATAAGGAAGCTGTTATTAAACAAAAAGAACATTACGGTGCTGGGAGTACTTTAGGAAGTGCTCACAGACCACATAATTCACACAATAGAGTAGCCCTGATGAGGTCAATGAGAACAATCACATCATGGGCAGAAGACCCTCCTGGGGACCGGCTGTAACAAGTGCTTACAGAGGAAGCCAGGATAACACCACTCAAAAGCGAAGTGACTACAGCATCAGGGTCCCCCTGTGTTCAAGTTCACTATATTGGGTTGTCCAAGAAACAGGGCTCCTCTCCTGCATCTCCTGGGACCCCCAGAAGGAAGAATTTGGGTCTGTAGCCCTCTGAACATAGCACTGAGAGCTGTGCACACAGACAGCCACACGTCTGGCCTGGTGGGATGTGTCATAGAATCATAGAATATTTTGGGTTGGAAGGGACCTTTAAAAATCATGTAATCGGCCCCCCCTGCAGTGAGCAGGGACATCTGCAACTGGATGGTTAAAAGAATGTTTCCAGACATGGAGCATCTACCACCTCTCTAAGCAACCTGTGCCAGGGTTTCACCATGCTCAGCATAAAAAATTTCTTCTTCACCTGTAGTGTAAATCTTGCCTCTTTTAGTTTAAAACCATCACCCCTTGTCCTGTCACAACAGGTCCTGCTAAAGAGATTGTCCCCATCTTTCTGACAGCCCCCTTTAAATACTGAAAGGCCACAGATGGTCTTTCCTGAGCCTTCTCTTCTCCAGGATAAACCCCAACTCTCTCAGCCTGGCCTCACAGCAGACAGGTTTCAGCCCTCAGATCATTTTTGTGCCCTCCTGGTCCAGCTGCTTCTCTAGATGAGGACTCCAGAGATGGACCCAGCACTGCAGGTGGGTCTCAGAGAAGAGTAGCATCATGGTTCCAGAAACAGTCAAGGACAGTCTGCCCAATTGCAACCTGTTTAGTTAGCCCTCATGTTCAAACTGGCACAAAACAAATTAATCCACAAACTCAGCTAAGTAGCTGTCAATGTCTAAGGTCTCCAAGGCTTTCCTTGGGACCCAGTGGTTTCATGGAAGCCAGACAGAAACAAACCTGAAACTGGAAACCATTGAAGAAAAGGTGTGAGACAGACCTGTACTTACAGACTATGCTGAGCAAGCTGCATGACTTGGCTGCCCGCTGGCATCGCTTGGGTGGCTTCATTAGGACATGCATGGCATGGAGCACCTACAGGATGGAGACTCCCAATCTTGCCCTAAAAGATCATCCAGGATGGTATTTCTTAACTTTTACAATTACTTTCTTAGATGGACTTGTTTCAAAGCTTGTATTTACCTTTATAAATGTTCATATTAAGAAAGGAAAAGATAATAAATCACAGATCTGAGGATTTTGCCACCCCACAGCAAAGCCAGCCACTTTCAATTCTGTTGTGCCAGAACTAATTAATGAAAGCAACAGGACTTCTTAAAGATAATTTCTGGGCATCTTTATCTAAAAATAAAAAAAAAATCTTCACACACCAAATAAAGATGAATTGACATCTCTGTATCCCACAGAGTGACAGTATAGGCCATCTATTAGAGAAAGTAACATTGTGACCCACTGCTCACAATGCTTCCACACTTTGCTTTGAATCCTCTCCAGCTGTATGAATAGACAGCACAACTCCCCAGATGAAGGAATTTTGATAGTATGAAGCACTCAGAGGACAACAATCAAGCCTCAGCCTTATAATGACAGGATTTCAAAAAAATGACCATTTATTTTAAAATAGTCTCTGTGGTTTGCAAAGTTGTTTCTGCAGAGTGCACAGAGGATAAATGCACATACTTTTGCAGGCTTTCAGATGCTGACCAAAGTGTAGAAAAGAATTAAGACAAGATAGTTTGAATTTACATGATGCAAACTAGAATAAATGAGGAAGAAAAGATGCCTCTGAAAGCATTACTTTATTTTCTCCTAGAAGAGGTGTAATGCAAACTGGTTTTTCACAGCTAGCAGAATCCAGACAGATTATGAAGGCATGAGCATGGGAGACACCAAATAATAGCTCTATTCACCTACAACCAAATTCTCTAAATCTGAAGTCTCACTTTCTGAGTTCCCAGACTGAGCCATAGGCCTTAAGTTTAATTGTGGTATCTGAAAAATCATCACATCCAAATTATGTGTTAGTTTTGATGATTCAGGCCTTAGCAAGGGGAAGAAAAGGGTCTGAGCTAAGCCTAGCAGAGACAGTGTGGTAGATTAACCCAAAGACATCCCTGTGAGCTGACAGTGAATATGAAAAGAGATGTGGGAACATGCAGGGAGAGGCAAAAACATTATTATTCTGTTTTTTGAGTATTTTCTAAGCACCACGTGATGCTATAGCTTACAAAGGGTGGAAAACATATAAAGGGGAGCCAGATGACACCTCTGACATGAGCCAGGCAGAGATACAGAGCTGGCGGAATCTAGAGAGAGTCCTGAGGGATGCTGGCACAGTTTGACTGCAGACACAGTCTGTGATGGACCATGAGATTTACCCTGGAGAAGTAAAACTGAGCATTCCTGCCTCTGCCCTGTCCAGGAGCACAGAGGAGCCTGTGCATGTGTGGGGAGAAGGGGAAAAGGCCCTGGGGCTGCCCAGGCACACTCAGTTTGTCCTAGATGAGAGTCAAACCTACAATCTTCTCACCACAGAAGCTGGATCACTAATAGTCTAGCCCTAAGTAAAGAAATAGGCACAAGAAATTAATGAGAAGGTTGCTCCTTTTGCTTATACCCTCTGGCTGTTTATTTTTTTTCCTGAACAAAAAATGTCCTCTGGCCACTCTGGTGAGTAAGTTTGCCATTTTGGAAACTGCTCCACCACACCCACTGGATGCTGAATCAGAGTTATACAACTTGGCTATTTACAGGTGGTTTGACTCACTTACCTCTATGCATTGTGCCATGAGTGAACAGCTGGTTTTGAAGAAGAGGTAGCTCCTCTGTAGTGATACAGAGAAGGAATAATTTGTCTTTAAATTTGGTGACTGTGGGAGCACCAACCTACAAATTTACAGTAGCAAGGCAATGTCGAGAGAGAGAGGAATGAGTTTCAACCAGAAGCCAACATGGAAGTGACTTGGTAACAAAACTCTATGCAAAAAGTCATAGTGCATACAGGTTTCCATAAATATTATCACAAAGCCTTCCTCAGCTCTACTGTAGCAACCCAAACAAATAAATATACAAGTAAATGCCCAAACTCACTTCCTAGTTTAGCCACAGAGGGGTGGACATGCCTGCTGGTTTGAGATGTAAAAAGTGTCATGCAGATTCAGATTTGTCTGCTGGGATATCTCCAAATGATGTTTGTAGAGATTATTTTTCTAGTCAGTGCAATAATCCTGAAAAAGTAGGGCCAGATTGTATTTTTACACCTGTTAGTTTTTGTGTGATTGAAATTTCAAGCTGAAGGTAGAAATCTCACCAGGCCTAGCTATTAGATCCTCTCTCAGCATGCCATAAATTGGAAGCCAAAAGAGCAGTAGCCAGGTTTGAAAAAGCTCATCTTAATGAGAAGCAAGAAAGGTTAAATGTACTAACTCTGTTACTCATTGGGATTTATTTACTCAGATCTAATTTTAACTTTGGGTAGTCCAATAAAAGTTATTACATCACCACCTGGGTAGCTGTCATACAAAAAACAATGCAGCTACCAACTTTCCTCTATTGGATGACATACTTGGGCAGTAGCCCTTTAAAAAAGCTTCAACTTCTTCAGAGCACGTTTGGGTTTCCATTCATTATTTTCCTGATGCGGAAAGAAACGTTCATCCGAGAGAGAATAGCTATATTGTATTTTAAAGGTTTAACCAAACCACTAATTTTGATGCAAATTCTCCTCTTTCAGGATTTTAAAACACATCTGCAAAGTGGCTGCTGGGCAAAGTCATGAATTTACAGTCCATGGGATCTCATAGGGGAAAAAAAAAAAAAAGGAAAAGAAACAAATGAAGTGATTGTAAAAGTAACTGCTATCTACAAAAATGTGGATGGCCAGAAGGAGGACTAAAAGCAAAAGAAGGACTCCTCTCCCCATGAGATGAGCTAATGAATGTTGAGTGTGGAATGACTTTATTAAGAAGAAGGCAAAAATACCCCAAACCCCACCAAAAATAGAAAAATAATAACAATTCTTAATGCACTGAGTACCACCCACAATCCGTAACCACCTATACATTCACAACTCTCTTCCACCTTGTTTTTGCCAACCTCACCTGTAGCACTTAGATAGAAGACCACCCTTTACCTTCTCCAGTCCTGCTTGCCTTCAGTGAGGAAGTATCATCCACTTCTGCTTGGACCTTGCTTTCCTGTGTCTCTTGAGCTCTTGATCTGCGGTGGTGTGGGACTAGATAGGTAAAACTGCCACAGTAATGATAAGCCATTCCACAAACCATAGAAGCCCTCTCCTTGGAAATATTCTAGGTGAAGTTGGACCTGCTCTAGTTGCAGATGTCTTTGCTCACTGCAGGGGTTTTGGACTAAATAATCTTTAAAGGTCCTTTCCAACCTAAACCATTCTAGGATTTTATGATTTGTTAGCTATTCTGAAAGGCCAGTCATATTGTCCATATTCTTCTTTGGTTGTTTTGCCACAGAACCACTCATTTTCAGTCTTTTACTGATGTCAAGCTGATTGTTATCACTGTCTCCAGCCCTTCTGCCTGACCATCGAACACCTAAATGTACTAATTCTGGGGGCACAGTCTTACCCCAGTGAGGCAGGATTCCTCCTCCTAGGAGAATACATTTCTCTGTGGCAGCTGGCATGGGAACTTTATGACATAATCCCGATAGCAATCCATCTCCTTGGGTTTCCTCTTTCTTCTCGAAGGCCTCCTAGTCACTGACAGAAAAGGCAAATCCTTACTTACTGTTGCCCAGAGCAATGGGCAAAATACTCCCATCACAAGTCACAAACCTACCAACCGCTTTTGGGACTTGCACCCTGAAGTCTGAAAAGCAGCTGCCCAGCATCACGATGAAAGATACATGTCACATAGCCATGAAATATCTAGTTAATGCAGGAATGTGGCACTCCAATATGCTGTCGAGAGAAACTCTCTTTGTTTCTACTGGATCAGAAGCAATTACACCATGTTAACCAAGCTGCACTTTCACCAGTTCCTACTAAGTCATTGCTCAAGCAGAAGGAAGATACTACACATCCGAGAGGCTGAAAAAGCTTTTCCTGTTATATATGTAGCAACTTGACTGTTCTCCAGTATTTATTGATCCAAACTGCCTCCAATTCATCATACCATCAGGAGAAGAAAAAGTACAATAATCCCCTTTATTTCTCTTGTAATTGAATACAACCATGATTATAATATATTTTGAGTGCTTGAAGTAACTATTAATTATTGAATGCTTGTTTCATAGTGAATTGTAATACCATCTTTTATAGACCAACTTCTTCATGTATTCTCTAACACTTCCAAGATGCTATGGAACTGGTCTGTGCTTTAAAATGAATAAAGTAATAAAATCAATACAATAAAATCCTAATTTCTTTCCCAAACACACTGTAAACTTCCTGATACGGTCTCATCAGATTTAGCAAAGTAAGGAGTATTGGTCAAATCCCTTGTTGTTTCCTAGGGTTGTCTAAGAATACCACCTATGCTACATCCTTAATAATGATAAAATGTCTCAGTATAATGAGAGGTGCCTATTTTTGAATAGTACATGAAATTCAGGAAATAATAATAATAATAACACCACCAATTTAGAGAAACCACGGCAACATTTTTAAAAGACAGAGGGCTAAGCTTTCTGTTGATCAAATGCCAAATTAAGTAAGTGCATTCTTCTTAATAGAACAAGTCCTGGAAATACTTTCCTCCCATACTCTCTCAGTCGGGGAGCATGATGTTTGTTGCTTGACTTCCTATTTAATAGTGCTGCTTTGCTTGTTAAAAAGCTGCTATACATCATCCTGAGAGTGATTTCATCTCCAAAGTGACTGAAGTAACATGTATAAAGTGCTTGGGGTTTTATTTTTTAAGGGCCTGTTTCACATGCAGCATCACTCTCTACAGAGAAGCCACCACTTCAAGGGTGGAATGCAGTAGCTATTTAATACTGACTAGCTATCCTCATGCTTATTGTAATTTGGAAATAGTAACTTTTGAAGCGACCTTCATAATTTATATTACATCATCTAGCTCATAGTTAAATGGTGCTTATATGTCATCTTATTATGACATGCAGCCTGCAGTAGAAGAAGAAGGATGCTCTCCTGTCAAAATAAATGGCAAAATATTCAGTTAAATCCAAGAAAACTAGATTTAGGCCTCTAATCAGGTTACAGTAATGACTCAGGATGACTGACCTCCTTTCAAGATTTCTGATCAGGCAACAGCTTGCATAATCAGAACAGCTTTTATCTTGTTCCTGCTGCTGAATAGGCTGTCAGTCTGCGCTCTGCTGGAGCTGTGGTGGAGGGTGAGTTGTGATCTGCAGTGATCATTCCCACTTAGGAAGCACTGCAAGTCTCTATCCTGCTTATAAAGAGGAATCAAAATATCTTATCAAACACTGTTATCATTTTCCTCTGGAGTTTTAACTGGTTTTGCCAAAAATAATTTCCAAAATAAATATCTTTTTTATCATGAGAGTGCTGTGCTAAAGTGTTGCTAGCAAACAAGTGAAATACAAAATGCTTATGCTGTATCAAATGGAAAACTTGCCCATTAGAGATAACATCAATTTACATGCTGTAGCCTGAAGGTGTGGATCCCTTCCAGGGCTCCTGGCTATTTTGTCAATTTTTTCCTGCTATAAAAATATGATTTTGCTCAATCTTTACTTTTTAAGAATGAGGATGGATAATGAAGCCTTCAATACAGCAGGTTCATCTGCAAACATGGATGCCTCATGGACAGAATAAATCTAAGCACATGACAGTGTGTGTAAAGGACACATCAACCTACAATAACCACATGAAAACACAATGGTATTTTACTCCATTTCCTGCTTTCAACAAGATGAAACTCTTAGAAAATACCACAGTATTTTGAAATAACTTACTTGCACTTATTTAAATGTGCTTGCACAATGCATTCGTTGGTACTCCTTGCTTTAGCACATGTAAAGATACAGAGATCAGGACACATTGTCAGAGAACACCAGGTCAAATCAATTAACTGGGTTATGCTTCCATCCCATGATTAACTAAATCACTTATATACATTTCATACTAACAAAATGGTGCGTGTCTTAGCTCTGATCTGCTCGTCTCCTGGATAAAGCACATTCCCCCAAATTTGCAGCTTCTATATAATAAGCAGCTATCTATCTTGCAAAGGAGAAGGACAGAAATAATAATTCTTGATATGATTAACCAATATAAGAATTTACAAGACAGGAGACAAAGAAGTAGAGAAAAGTTTCAAACTCTAAACAAAACAATGTTTTTCAGTCTTTATATAAATATCAAACTTGTATTGAACTTGGTCTACTGCAATACTAGAATAATTTTCATAGAACCAACATGTTCAAAACCACTTCTATCTTGGGTCACTTTTGCTAATTATAAGCCCAGCCCTGTAGACACCAAGTGCCTTGGCCTCCCACTTGTTTCAACAGGATCTGAGGGCATTCTGTCCCCTCAACAGGATCAAGGCTCATGAACCATCAGAAAGCTAAGCAGACTTTACCTTTGAGCTGCAATGGAACTAAGTCACCTGCAAACAGCATATGAAGATACCACGTAAATACTGGAGGAATCTTATGCTACAAGGGAGTAAATGAACAAAGCAGCATGATGGCTTAAGGCGTGACAACAAAGCTATTGCAAACTCAAGGTTCATTTCAGGAGTACATCATATATTTTACAGCACCTTTGAGCAGATTTTTTTTGTTGTTTGGTTTTTTTGGTTGTTTGTTTTGTTTTTCAATAGCTTCTTTATAAACAAGATATTCAGATAAGAAGGAAAGATTTTTATTCAATATGATGCATACCCTGTATATTTTTATTTTACGCTGGAAGGACATCACATAAAAATACAATCTCTGCTCAGCAAGTTTCAGTTTATGGCAGCAGATTACTCTTTATAAGCAATACAAGAATATTGAAACTTATCTCTAATGCTTACTGTACAGTAAATGCCAAAAAAGAGAAAAAAGACAAGACTTGATAAAGCAAAACTCAGCCCCTTGAAAGTAATGAAATATTGTTTTTCAGTGTCATAGTTTAATAATAGGTGGACAGAAGATTCAATCTGGGGCTGAAAACCACAGTCCTAGTTTGAACTCAGTACTGTCTTCAAAGCCCAAAAGATAGCAGAGCTCTCAGACCCAAGATTCTGGTCATCAGAGCAGTAATTGCTTTAATCTGTTTTTCTAAATTGCAGCAGCACAAAAAACAAAATGAAAGAAATGCCCTTGGACAACAACAATTACAAAACAAACACTACCAAGAAAATAAACTCTAGAATTATTTATCTGTTTAATAGGAAAAAAAAAAGTACATAGACTTCATGTTAGAATTTCTTTTAGAAAATGCACTTCAAAGTGCTATAGCTCAAATACAATAAACTTGCCATGACTCACAGCATGGTTTTCAAAATATGACAAAATTCCTTTTAGACATGTGTGTAAAAAATTAATTTCAATAAAACAATATTTTTAAATTAATTTTTATCTGCAAGCTGTCTAAATATACAACATTCTCATTGAATAGCTAAATGTGCAGACAGGCTGCATATTTAAGCTGACAAGAACAGCTGACCAGCCATTACTCTAAAATCCTGGTCAGAATAGTTCAATTGGCCAACACTGTTGGTCTTGGCCTCAGTAACATTGTTGATGTGAACCACACATTTGGTCCCCTGAACTTGCAATGTTTCCCTACATTTTTCAGTTGGCCAACTCTCTAATTTTAAAACTTCTTGTAATTGACCTGATTTTTTTCCAGCCCAAAAGAATGTTATTAAAAAATCAAACTATTTTTGAGAACTGCTAAGAATTACTTTACAGTATTTCCTCTTAGCCTGCTGCATAATTGTCTGTATTTCAATGACTTCCTTCCTCTGAATTAGATGGACTATTTGACCATTGATGGAAACTAAGTAATTTTTACTCAATGCAAGTTTTAAATCCTGATGATACTATAAAATACCACATTCAGTGTAATATATAAAGAGGTCATACATTACTACTATAGACAGTTCTACCATTTTCTTTTCCTTGCCTCTTTATGACCAGTACGTCTTCCCTGTTCTGTGAAACCATACTCATGATACCTTATTTTATAAAGCACAGAGCAAAAAAGGCAAATACTAGTGCATCTGAGCCTTACATCTTAAAATGACAGAAAATAAATAAGAGTGGATAATATAACTAACCTGAGTGCCTGCTTGTTGTTTACCCTAAACTCCCAAAGAAGCCAGGCAGCTCTGAGCACTAGGATCACATTCAATAATGGCAATGGAGTAATAGATTTCATATAAGTCTCATAGTAGTACGCCTGCCAGCTGTATTGCACACCTATAGGTTAGGCTTCTCTGGTCCAGGATTCTACACTGTTACAGTATGGACTTGCAGTAGTAAATGTGGTTGATTTTTCTAGACTACCTAGTAGCCACTGACAAGAGGACAAAACAAGATTTGAGATCTATAGTTAATGTTTAAGCCTAATAGCTACAGTAATTGATTAGTTCTCCATGGATTTTCTTTGGTCATTGAGGTGTGTACAGAGACTACAGGAGATTATTTTATTGTGTAGTTTTCACAGCGCTGCAGGGTACATTGACAATGGGTTGGATACCACCCTCCTGGGGGGAGGGATCAGAGTGAAGAAAGACAGCAGAATCACTCCTTAAAAAGCAGGGGGTAGGATTTTTCCTTCCTGGGAAAGCAGAAAGATTTCTGGCCCCACAGCTTGTAGGTATTGGAGGTCTCCTGGGGGTCAGAGTCATTTTTATTGGGAGTTGCTGCTCACCTCAGTCCTAGAAGTATCAGGGGCCTCACCCAATTCCCCTGCCACTTAGATTTATATTAATAGCTTACGTGTTGAAAAAGGCTCTATGAAACATGCTTTTATCATGTTTCCTGAGCCTGAGTAGGACCAGAGGGTTAAGCATCAGACACAAAAGAGGTGCAAAGCTGGTTTTATTTTGGGAGCGGACACAAAGATGCTGAAAGTACATAGGGAGATGACAAAAGTTGATGCCTTAAGGCATCCTGAAAATTAATGTCTCCTTTTTATCCGCAGATTAAGCCAGCCAACCTCTGCTGAAACAGCATGAAAGTGAGTTGGAGGGGCCTCTTCTATAGCTAGCACAGGAGTTGGTGAACTCCCATTAAGGAAATCAACAGGAGCATGGGATGCAGATATGGCTCATGCAATTGCATCCACCAGAAACTAAACTGAGACTAGCAGTGTTTTTTGTATCTGCTATCCAAAAGATTGCAACTTGTATTTTGGTACAAACCAGCGACAGCCAGAAGAGGCCCCATTCAAATGCCTGTTTTTTACATTTGACTCAGGTCTCAGTTATTTTCAGTTTTGAGTATCTTATTATTGATATCTCAACTCATTCACAGGCATGTCTGACATTTCCAAACCCTAGTCCAAGGTCTTCTCAAAGGTAGGTCACCTCAGTTGTTGCATTTCAGGCACCTTGCGTGGACCTGACTTGCAGAAGGTGAATACTCAACACTTTCTAAAAACTCAAAAGCACCCTCCAGCTAGATTAATAAAAATTAAGGCACTCAAAAATTAGTATTCACTTTTGAGAAATCTTTCCCATAACTACAACAGAGTGATTGACAAGAAAAACAGAAATCACAGGTATCCATAAAAAGATCCACGTGGTGCTTGTTCTCAAGGTACTTACAGTGTAAACTTTATTCACATTTACAGTGACATAGTTAATGGCAAAAGGGTTTGCCCTTTATGTCCAGTAACCATATCTTACTCTATTTCTCTAGAGAGCAGATGTGTGTGTAAGCAATGAGAGAAGGACAGAAAAGTTGATTGATTACCAGATTTGTCTTCTGGTGGTGAATTCAGCTGTCTGGAATCATGAATGCTAGTGCAGATGAAATGAGATAGTTATCTTTTGAAAGAACTGTGACATAACAAATGTTAATAAAATCTCAAAGGGAGGTACAGTTCAGAATATCTTAAAAAAAAAAAAGGTAAAACATATCCTGAAACAAAGGCTGCTTTCAACTATGTGTAAGCAGTCTTTGATCCATCAACTGAATCCTTAGAAAGGGCTGATATATTGCAAAACACAACACCCCTACCACTGCTGGGTAAGTGCTTAAACTTTGCTCAAGGAAAGAATGATCGTACTTGTCAGGGAGACCCAACCGAAATAATCAGAATGGATTTTTTTTTTTTGGTATAAATTAGCACAGTCCTTTCCTTCTGGAAGTTGCAATCAGTACAGAGTAAAATGCATTGGTACTGCTGCATTATAAATGCATTTGACTTCAGATGGAAATTCCTCCCGAGGGCCATCTTCAGATTTCATGGCTTTTCTGCTTCCTCTGTGGCATCCTCAGATAAACCTATAAAGCAGAAAGAAGATGATTAAAAATTCAGTGTACTTGGCAACTACATGCACTATATTGTTGATTCCATCAGTTTGTAAAAGCTTTGGTTATAGCTGGAGGAAACAAGTTATTACATGCAAACCAGTTAGGATAAAAATGCATAACTTGCAAATTCAAGCACTCAAGTCTAGAAAATATAAAAAATTAAGGCAATAAGGGCATTTTCACATTATCTCTTTTATGCATATGATGGATGATACAGTCTAAGTTATAAAAAACAGGGACTACTTTGACATCAGAACAAAATGACAGAGAAAAACTGTGCATTTTTCTAAGACACAGTTATTCCAATAAACTTGCATTTTGCCTGACCCTTTTTCTAGGTATAACTGGCAATACAAATTGCAAGACAATAGAAAATTAGTCTCCATAAATTCATTAGCAAGTTTTTGTTGTTGTTTTGGGGTTTGTTTGTTTGGTTTGTTTTCATATAAGACTAACACTTTCGGTAAGGGGATAATAACAAAACCCTTGTATTGAGGATAACTTCTGCCTTAAACCAAGAATATGATTTTCCTCTTTTCAAATATCAGTTCAAGAGATGAATCCATCTTGGAAAATATATTAATCTTTGCAATAATGAACCTGACAGAATTGGAAAAGTGGGTAGAAACTCAAAAAAAGTTGCTTGGAATATCTAGGGAACAAAAGAACAGAGGATAATCACACAAATTTGTATATGCACATACCTGCATGAGTTGAATTTAAAATGATTATTTAATCCAACAGTTTCATACATTTTCTCCCTTTTAGTTTAAGTTGAAAATTATTTAACTTTAAGTCTTTTCTAATGAATGCAAAGCAATCCAAAATAAATTGGCATCATCTCCAAATGATATATGAATATTAAAAATAACATATAGCTTTTATGGGTTGCTGTTTTTTGTTTTTCCTTATGAACCACCTCTGAAGGTGGCTGAAATCCCTACACATCTGGTGAAATGAAATGATCCAGCACATGAGCAGAGTAAAATTTGAGCATCTAGGTCTTCTAAACCCAAGGCACCAGTTGCCTGTCAGCCTGCCTACCTTCACAATCACATTCAAACACAATTTAGCACCAACAATCCACATAATTTTAAATGAATCTGCTTTATTTTAGATCTGTGCAATTTCGCATCAACAAAACCATCCAGATTTAATTATCACTTTTTAGTTTACACTGCCAATGTTGTCTGGTGTCTGCGGATTTCAGTATTTACAGTGGTCTTTATGGCTGATGGTATTAAGCTGAACAAATTCTATCTTAAGCTTGGAGACTAAAGGAAAGCATCAGTGAAGTCAACAGAGCAGGAGAGCAAAGATAAAATTGTCAAGATACAAAAGACTAAAGCAATAAAATTTCAGCAACAGCTGGATCTACTTTTTTAAAATTTTATTTTTTATTTCTTTTTTTTTTAAAAAGGGCAATTAAAGATACCATATAAAGAGCTGACTTGGGTTTACAAAGGTCAGCCCTTGATCGGTAGTTCTTCTGTTCAAAACTCTTACCAAAGAGCCTATGCTGGGATATCAAAGGAACCAGCAGCAGGTCCTATCTTGTCTCATTAATGATCTAGGGGAATGAGGCACATGCCATGATAATAAAATGTGTGGATAAGAAACCGAGATGAACTACAAATGCTGGAGATGAGAAAGAAATATAGCTTTAGGAATAAGAGATTAAAAAGGCTGAGAGAAGATAAAAGGTGCTACCACTTAAAGGAGATACCTTAATGGAAATAACAATCTTAAACACAGATACTTGAAGAAGCAAGCCTTGCAGATGTAGCACCACAGCAAAAGCTGTTAAAGATGCATTTGCAGTCAAATACCCCACCTAGCTCAATACAGTGATGAAGCCACTGCAGGGCTCACAGTTAATACTGTTTCTGACTGTATAGCTTTGTTGAGATCACATCTGGAGCTGTTTATAGGTTTGTGCTATGTAAAAAGACACTGAAGAATATCTTCCTTTCCCACCATAATCAAGGAAAAGAGTTTGCAAGAATTATGAAACCAATTTATGGAAAAAAAAAAAGTAATAAAAATTTGTTTTACAAAAGCTGGGCACAGACATAGTTTAGATGAGAAACAGAAAGAAGGAGGTATGATTATGGTCAGCTCTTTGTACCTGAAGAGAACAGCTGCAGATTTACCAGATACCAAGAACATGGGCTTTAGCATTGCCCACTAAGTTGCACGCTCAAGACTTGTGACACTGCCACTGCATAGCGCCTTCAATGTCAATACATTTGAAGACTGGCTAGAGGACATCTAAGAAGAGTAACAGTACAGAAATTAAGGAAAGGAGGTTTACAAAAATATCATGAGGAAAAAAAAAATCTTCATGAAAAGGCTATAATATCCTAAAGCATTTTTCCTTCAGTAGTCTGAAAACATATAAATTAAAATATAATTTTTAAATTATAATGCAAAACAATTTATCTGAGCCATAAAATAGTGCCCAAGATACTGCTTTCAAAACCTGTTATTCCCATGACATTGACTTCTTACAAATAACCCTTGCATCTACTTCTATAATTGCCATGCCAAGATGAGCAATGGAATGGTTACTTTCAAGCTTGTGAAATACAGTGAATCCACTAAACCTAATGTGTTAACTGTAATTATGGGCTGGCAGAACTAAAGTAATATAGCAGGATTTACCTCAATTTCACACAGTTTTGCCTGACAGCATTATACATGGCTATAGGGAACCTGGAATACTTCTGCATGGATCACAGCACTAGCATGAATGAACTGTGGGAGACAAGTGACGTACAGATTGCAGCTGTTTGGATTGTGTAACTCCAAAATGGGAGGCAGTATGAAAACATGGCTTGCAGCCTTCCCACCTCTACCCTGTATTTTTTTCAACATGCCATATTTGTAAGTCATGTCAGAGAACACCACGATTTTCACATTGATCTAACTGGCACATGTTATATCATAGTAGGTGAGATGATTAACACCAGAGAGGTTTATCATCAGTATATTCTGACAAACTAAGGCAGATCCTAAGAAATATAGGCTATAAAATGAAAAAAATCTGTAGATTAAGGCTCATTTCATCATAACCAAAAGCTTCCTTGCATCTTTGTATCCACTATCATGAAATTCTCAAGATTTAATATTATAGATCATCCAAAAGATCCTATCAGAGTAATACTGGTCTGAGCACACATTTAGACAAATGTATATTAAAAGGTTTATATCTCTATTTATCAGCAGTGTTAGGAATTGGGAAGCTGCTTTTAAGAAATAATCATGATAAATTTCAACTCCTCTGAAGTAGGCAATCCCCCAGAGTTTCTGGAGGTAAGTTTTAAAAACAGATTTAAAACATATGATTAAATGAATATCCTGATTAGTAACATAAGACTGTGTATACCTTAAGTAAAAAAACAGATTCCACCTTCAGTCACTTAAATCCCTCAAACGGTTTTATTTGTCACTCAGAGCACATTAGAACCCTCATGAAAGCAGCTTCTATAAACAAAGACCCAGAATACCTCAGTCATGTTACTTTGTGTCTTGAAAAGCATGACTTAATGCATACATATCACTGAGTCACAGAAAGTTCATTTGTAGATCAAAATGTACTTTTGGGTCTTGAAAACTGAAGGTCAAAGAAAATCCATTACATTGACAAACCCCCCCCAATTTTCCAGGAATTATTATTCATATAGATAGAGGGAAAACAAAACAAAACCACAACAACCAAACAGCAACCAACCAAACAACACAAAACCCAACCAAACAAAAAATGCCAACCAAAAAAACCTAACAAAAAATACCCTAAACATTTAAAGGGAGGGATGATATTTGAGCATGATGGCAGAAGAAAGGAGAAAAGATCATTTTCTGTAGTCACAAATTGTTCACACTAAGCATGATGTTGTAAGGTTTAAAGATGTTCAGGTTAAATAATTAGGCAATGGAAGAAACTACCCAGCAAAGTGGCTGAGTCAAGGATATGAGAGTTTGCAAAAATAGGGCAGATTAAATCCTAGTGGGGATTAGTGAGAAGGAAGATACACAGGCTTTGCACTGGGTGACCTACAGGATCTTCTCCAATCCTATCATTTATGCTGCTATGATTCATCCTAAGTAGAACATTTTGGACTCCTATGAATTACTGGCTGAGTTTCCTGGATACTATTGTACATTAGTCTACTCTGAAGCATACATAAAACTAAGTCAAAGTTGGCTTTGAAGTGTTTGATCTACAGTTTTTGACACTTCCCAGTCTCTTTTTTCATACAGTGACTCAGAAAAAGGTCTCTTATAACATGACAACAAAAGTTATTTTGAGTTCAAATTAAGTTAGAGAAGGGAGGCACTGCTTTCCTCAGTTATTCCCAACTAAAAGAAAAGAGGAAAAAAATACCCCATCTCATGGCCTGGTGGTTAATATTTCTATTTCTAGACCTGACATAAACCAGCCTTAGAACAAATTACAGCTTTAAGGTCACTGTTTTTAATAAAATTTTGGATCTAAAACTAAATGTTCCAAATGACCAAAGTTAATAACTCTTTTTGATTTTGTGTCAACAAAAGATGACAGTTTTTCCTCAGCACCTTCAAATCACATCTCTGAAAATCATCATAATCTTCTTTTTAAGAACTCCATCTGTTCACTGCTAATAATTTTCATTATCATTATAAACTGCTTGAAGAAATATATACAGCTTCCTTTCTCTTAGCATATAATCTTTATTCCATGGACACAATTCCAAAGGGTTTTTCATAATGTTTTAGAAAGTAACAATATCTTGCTTATCCCAAGCAAACAGACACAGTTTAACTTGGAGTGCAAAAGGGATTATGAAAAAACATTGACTCTAATGTGGTGCAGAAGATTGATCATCCTGATGGACAAGTTACAAACTTTCCTACACTGCTTGTATAAGAGAAACTGAACTTGATTGGTATTCTGTATCACTTTTTATGGAATAATAAGCTGACAGTGAGACATACTATCACCTCCCAAGTCACCAGTGAGTCACTGATCACTGCATAAATAATTTAAAAATGATCAGTTTTCTGTCTGAGAAGGGGAGTGATGGCAGCTGAAAGAGTGGGAAGTACGGACTGACTCATTCAGTAGAGAATTATGTAAATCAAAGAAATTTGCTTAGGAAGTAGTGTGACTGAGAGCAAGGACTTAATTTTATTTGTTCTAAGGGACTATATACATCACAGGATGGATAACAAGAAACAAGAGTTTCCATCACTCACTTTTAAATATACCCCCTACTAACTGCGACTAATGTGACAAGTCCAACCTATATGAAGCTATTCATAGTTAAGTTTCTAAACTGCCACAAAATAGCAGGAGTATAAGGGGCAGCTCTTACCTTGGGGATAGCAGGGTCTACTCCCAGAAAACTTTTAAAACCTTGCTAAAAGTCTTCCTTTTGTCATTCTGACTTAATAGTGACATGTAATTGCAGTTTAACCCCATGGAGATAACAAGGAGGTACCAAAGACAAAGGTAGTATTTATCAAGTTTCTATTTTTTTAATTAAATTTTAAACACCTTACAAAGTTCTGGTGCATTCATGCCCCTCAGTGTAGAGAGGTAGCCCTCAACGGAGACTCTGAAAACTGGCTTCCAGCAATTCAGGCTGACTATGAAAAGGGACATATAAGGAAAAGTTACACTGTCCCTCCCAAGGCAATTTCTGCTTTGGTTCTATGTTTTCCAAAGTACAGCAACTAAACATCCCTATTACTAATTTTATCCTGACAATTAATAACTTATGCTGTGCTTATTTTGTACAATACCGTTGTCTTCAATCTTCATTACATTCTATGG
The DNA here is from genome assembly GCA_033439905.1 of Ceryle rudis. NCBI lineage: Eukaryota > Metazoa > Chordata > Aves > Coraciiformes > Cerylidae > Ceryle > Ceryle rudis. The sequence goes on from JAAGNO010017382.1 coordinate 25,120, forward strand.
TGCACATACATACTTGTACACATCCCTACTACAGAATTTTCTCTTGAGAACCCCTATACCTAAAAACCATTAGAGTTTCCATCCAAGGAATGAGCAGCTAGACTGAATTGCTGCCCATCTGTGTTCGGTAAGGTGTGCACCAGTTCAAAGTTCCTGGGATCGAGTATTCAAGCTGTAAATGGTAGAGTTCAGACTCCTACATCTATAATATTGTGAACTTTCTGTGCTTTCTTTAGGTCTTTCTTCTGCTTCATATTTGGAAAATGCTCAAGACATATGAAATGCTTCTAATATAAAGTTACTCAATTTGAATATCAAGGGAAAAGATCCAGAGACATGACTAAAAATTCCCAAGGCTCACAGTTGCTGCTTCTAATGACCCCAGTCAGATACATACATATATATATTTATATATATACATACACACATACACACCCCCACCCATACACACACTGCTGGAATTAACACATTCTGTAAGAAACAAGGAGCTGCCAGAACACCGAATCTATCTTACACTTACAGATATCAAGTAGAGAAGAGCAAGATTCTGGTTAGGCTGAAGCAATGCACTGTAAGCACCATTGTCATAACAGTATTCTAAGCTCCATTCAGAAGAAAAACAACAACAAAAAAACCCAACCCAAACCAAACAAAAAAACCACCAAAAACCACCCAAACAAAAAAAACCACCAACACCCACAACCAAACAAAAACCCCAAACCCCCAAACAAACAAAAATCAACCAAACAAAAAAACTCCACAAAATCCAAAAATTACTACACAGCAAACTGAATATGCTTGCACGAAGGCAAGCTGCTACTTGAAAAGCTGTCCCCTACCTGAAATGAAGTCACTGATCATTACTGTGGGAAATGTAATTTCAATGATGCCAAAATTTGGCATGACAAATGCATATTTTCTCCAAATATCTGGCTTAATACAATCACTTATCAAAGCCTGGACATTTTTCTAGGAAAGCTTGCTAACGTCTAAGAAATGGTTGTCTTCATTTAAAGACTATCAGCAGAAGTCATCATAAATGACACACTTCAGCTGGAACAGGTATTTCTTGCAAGAAAGTAAATCCTTAAAAATGAGTTTGCTTTTCAGTTGCCAAACCTCCCTTCTTTCTAATTAGCTATCGGCCTTTGTTATAGGGTGGTAAATTAATTCAGTGGCTTCTAAGGCAAATGCATACAGTACAAATCTAAAGTGCACTTAATTATGGACACAAAAATGTCAATGCTTTATTTTTTGCCATGCTTTTATCTTCCCATTCACTGCAACCCAAAATCCTATTAAGCTTTACAGAAATGTTGGTTCTTTAATAATTTATTGTCAAAACAATATATAGATTTGGGCCATGTACATTGAGATTAGGCAGATGAGAATATATTAAAACCAGGGTCTTTTTTGTGTAGATGTAACTCTTGGCTTTTTCCTGGGGAGAAGCAGTGCTACAGTAATCAGTCTTTTTGCCTGCTTGATTTCTTGTGCTGGTTTGTTGACTTCCCAGACAGACCGACCAGCCAGCTGTCTATTAAGAAATCCTTTATCTTCCCAGACAAGTGATCACCATGAAAGATAGGCAAAACTCCGGGGGTAGGTTAGCTTTAGGACAAGATTTTCCACCATTTTCATATGAATAGCAGTGAATCCTACTCCTGGAGACAGCCACCCAGTGTCTGCCTGCTGGAAGATCCTTCGTGGATATGATACAAATATATATTGCAGTCAATGTCTACTCCTATAGGTTCACTGCAGCTCATAACTGACATCTGAAGACCTACAAAATTCCATGTTAGTATAACTTAAAATATTGTTTACTTATGTAACTTTAGCAAACTTTTCAGCTGAGATGATTTTCCTTAGAAAATTGCAAATGCAGGTCAAACAAAACATTGGTTAAATTTTTAATGAATTTCTCAAACAAATTTGGCTAAACAAATTAAATAGTTAACAGCATTTTTATTATTTTCATATTTCACACTGGGGTATTGCAAATAAACCTCCATTAATATAAAGAGGTTTTATTAAGAAGTTAGCAGATATGAAGTCTATGCAAAATACCTCATTTGAGGAGAAAAAGAGAAACCTGAATCAATCATTGGAGGTTGTCCCACAATAACAAATTTTCGATTTTTTTTTTCAAGTCAGAAACTTTTAAAAATGAACCAGTTATTCACAAACCTCTCCTCTTGTAGGTGTGTACCTGTATTTTAAGTCAAAATAATGTAGTTATCCTTTTAATATGCCTGATAGAATTGTCAGAAGCTTTCAACAAATTTAGCTACAACACATACATATGAAGTACATGCAGCTTTATCCAACACCAGTAAAACATAGAACAAAAAGTATATTAGGTTTATAGGAAAAAAAGCCCCTATTTTTTTATGACTAATGAGTCTGATGTAGACTTGCATTTAGGGCCTGTGTTGTGCTCCTTGTGCAATTTCAGCTTGTATGGCCAGAAAAGTACTTAGTGCCTTCATACATAAACATGAGTTTCTCCAGTAGAGATTTCCAACATTTTCATTATAAGCGACTGTACACATAAGCCCATGGTTCTTCAGTACCAGAAAGACACAACAAAATAGAAGAATTTCCAAAAGGAACAGTGTAAGTGTGTAATTTTGTGGAAAAGAGAAGAGAGTGAGAGAAATAAAACAGCTAAAGGGAAAGCAACATTAGGAATTGTTTAGTGCAACAAAGAGATAGAAAAGAGGATCAAGAACATGAAGTCAAGAAACAGAATATTCAAGGCTGCTTTAAAGCCCCATATTCTTCCATGGGAATGGTGGAAGACACACTGCTTATGGCATTTGCAAATTAGTATCACAATGAAGACAAGAAGCTGGTGGTGTCAGGGAGATGGTCAACTGATATGACAGAAGTTTTCAATTTCTAGCTCCTATCATACAACACATCTGAGGTGCTACAAATTCCAAAGTGTTTTGTAATATTCACAGAAACACCAGCTTTTGCTTACCATCAAGTATTCAGCAGATGAATACTCTTCAGTATGTTGCTCCTTTTAACAGTGGAACACTACAGTGCAAATGATCAAATCATATTCAATATTTCCATGGATTTTTCTGAGAATAACGTACAACGAGATTTTACCATTTGATGTCAATTTTCCTTTGGAGTCTTGTGGGAAAAGATGGTAGAGACGTAGGTTTGAGGGAAACTTTAAAACAAAACAAAACAAGGAACACACAAAAAACCCAAACCAAACCAAACAAAAAAAAAAAAAAAAGAAAAAAAAAAAAGAAAAAAAAAAGGGAAAAATAATGCCTTTGTGTAATACTTTCCAGTCTTGAATTTTACACATTCCTTTTGAGCTACAGCATATGAAAAAAATGCTTTCAGAGTTTTTTTCCAAATGCAATCTTTTGATAACTCTCTATGTTGGTTTAAAAGCAAAAGAACAAAATAAAACCAGCCTGTATTAAAGTAAGAGATGAAATTTCTTCTAAATGGACATTTAGCATCTTTGTATTGCTCTCTTTTGGGGTCCATTCCTGCCCCCACTAAAATCTTATCTTCTGAATGCAAAGGATGATTTTTCTGGGGGGTAATGTAATAGCAGTTCCTATTTTTTTTATCTGATATGTATTCTAAGCTGTCTTAATACCCCACTATACCAAAGACCTGGAAGGTAATTCTTCTTTTTCCCACTACTTTTGCACTGGTATCAGTGTTGTCTCCTACAGATGAAAATAGAGTCACTCTCTGTGTTACATTCCTGGATATTTCTAGGCATATCTTGGTCATAGTAGCTATTTCAATTTCTGTAATCACAAGAAAAATTGTAAAGTTACTCAATCTTGATGATCCAATTAAAGATTCCTTAAGGTCCAAATCTGTGCATTTCTGAATCATGAATAGAAATTCCTGTGCCCACCAACCTCACACAGAAATCAGCAGAACCAAAAGGGCAGTAATTTGTTGGACTGAGCCTTTTATCAGCTCCAGAAAGAGCAGTAGAAGACATCACACCTGCATCTAAGGCTTGGAATGAAGAAAGTAAGTTTTAAAGGCATTATGGATTTTCTCATGGGCTCAGGAAGCAATAAAAACTGAGTAGTCAGAGTGCAGGAGAGCAATATAGCTTTCATAATTTTTTCTGACTTTAGGGAAAACATGCTCTTTTTTTTTTATAAACAGCTAATTCAGTATTACAAATTTTCAGGAAATATCACTGCTGTGAGATTCCCACAACAAACACAGGTTAAGTTGAGATTATTGTTTTCTGCAAGGATGGTGCTCAAAATAACTCGTATCACATAAATGAACTGGTTTATTTACACTGCAACAGAACTAACTGTTCTAGATCACAGGCTTCTCATTGCAACTGGACACTGATGATGCTAGGAAGAGCAAATTATTTCATTCTGGTAGTTATGTAATGTTAAGATTATTTCTTCATTGACTAATAATAAGGCAAGTGCCTGAACAAAGCTAAGGAAGCAAAGAAAAATCTTAATTCAGAAAAAAAACCCCTAAAAACGCATAAGATCCAATCAGGTCAACAATTCCCAGAAAATACACCAAAATACAGTAAGACAGATCTTTTGTTGTGCAGTGTTTCAGTTTATCAATCACTTTGCAGTTCTTTCCAGCTTTGGAAGAAGTTTAAACAGTATCAGTGTCTTGGAACACTTAAAACCAAAATGTCAAATTCCAACATAGTTAAAGGGTATGCCACAAATACTTAAAAAAAAAAAAAAAAAGTATCCTTGTTTTAAGGTCACGTACCATAAACACTTACCGTGGTTTATGCATAAGTAATTCCACTGAACTTAAGGAGTCCTACAGGAATTCTTAAACATGTAAATGCTTGCAGCAGTTGAACCTAATTTTTATACTGTATGTTTTTTAAGCTGCTAACTTTTGTTCTGATGAGTAGTATAATAATATCAATTAAATATTATTAACTAATGTAAACAAATGATCCTCTCGAATTATGAAAGTCAAGTTTGAGATTTTGAGATCAGTGGAACTGAACACACCATGCATGTGTTATAGTTGAGTGCATGCACAATCACTGTCCTAGCAAAGAATCTAATTATAGCCTTAAATGCTTTCCTAAATAATGACTCAATGTTCTCTGATGCTGTAAAATATTATTATAACATATACTCCAAAAGTGGTGGTATCAATGCATTTCTGTATGCATTTCAATATTATTTCAAATATAAACTTGCAAGAATGTTGATTTTGGAAAAAAACCCCCAACTTTGAAATACACAAGTGGTTTTATGTATATTTTTTTTTCCTTTTCCTCTCTCCCTCCTTGATTTTGCTAATGATCTCTGAAACTGGCATAAAAGAACTGGGGTGAAAAAGGAACTAAAATAAAATTTAAAAATCTACATTCATGTTCTAAATGAAATATATAAAATACTAATGAATAATGCTAATTTAGTAATAAAAAGAAAATAAGCTGCTTTTTAGAAATCTTTTGCATTTTACCGTGCACGTAACTTGTAAGTACTGTTGATGCATTTTAAGTGGAAGGTTTTAAGTCTAAAAAGAATCTGGTGACATCACCTAAGGAGATATTTAAATCATATATTACACTTAACTCCACACAATTTTTGTTTAAAACTTCTTGGGAAACAGATGCTTTTCTGTCTCTGAAGAGATCTCTATGGAGTCTCATCTTTTACATGACATTTCTGATCTCTCACTGCAGGACAGCTTTATATCAAACTTCACACACAGCTCTGAAAGTTCCACTGCACCCTCTCGAGGTGATAGTTTAGGCAAAAATGTAAAGAGAGATGTTGGTGAGACACACTATTTTGCAGCAAAAGTGGAATCTAAATACAGTCAATGGAGATTTATCAAAAATGTAGACATATTCCCACTGTGCATGCCCATTATCTGCTTCTGCTACAATCCTGCAACAAGCTGGATGCTATTGCAAATTTGCATTTTAGAGGGCTTGTTGCTGTAGCAACAAGGGATTTTGTTGCATGAAAGGCAATATACATCACATTTAAGATGTATTGAGAGGAGCTGTGAGTTAAGGTAGAGATAATTTTTTCTTTTAACCCTTACTTGGAATGGTAAAAGCATTTTCCTATCTGTCATCCATGAAGTCATGGTCTGCAGCCCATGAACTGACATTAAACAAGAAAACAAACATCATCTTCACAGTATTTTCAGCTAAAGGTGCAAAGATACAATCACCTACATGAAATGGGACAGCAGAAACAAAATATTGTAAAAGTGTGAAAACTATTTATTGTATGGCGCATGAAGATGAAAAGTAGAGGACTGAGTTGCAATTTTACCAGTATTTGTTTAAACTACAGATGATGAACAAGAAAACAGTAAAACATACAAACAGCAAAACCAATGCGTAACACTAGTTCAAATACACTATTTAAATAGCACCTACCCTTCTCCTACGCCTTTTGGAAAGCAGTAAACCAGAAGCACTTTTGAAATATGTTCAGGTATTAGCATCTCATTTAATGAGTTGCAGTAAGGACTATCAAGTAGCTCAAGACAGACAGTTCCTTTAAGCATGGTGCAATACTCTGCTGGCTCACAATGAACATGGCCAGAGCTTCTCCACCCACACAGGAGAATTCAGAATGTGCTGTTACGAGTATTTGCCTGAAGGATTGCATATGTGTTACCAGACTGAGTCCCTGTCAGTAACTTGGAAAAGGATGCTTAGTCATTTTAAAAAGTTACAGATTTAAAAAGGAATGAGTTGTTCTCATATCTATCACACATCACGCATGGGACAACAAGTTAAATGATTTAACGTTTGTAAAACTAAGCTGGATCATACTGAGTTAAGTATCTCCAGAGATGCTGCAACAATATTTCCCTTTCAAGCCAAGACTGTTTTGAATGACTTCCAAGAAATCCTTCTAATACTTCTGTACCTTCCAAATTTCAGGATCATAATGTTCTCTTCTTTTTTTTCTTTCTCTTAAATCTGATCTAGAAATCCTGTCATCCAACATATGATGCCACCTTCACATGACAATACTCAGATCTGGCACATTTCAAGCCTCCTATGTTTTTACAGGCTTTTCCAGAAGAGACAGAAAAATACGAGGAGGATCATAGAGTCTGAATACAGTTTGAAATAATTCACTTACCTTTGTGAGGTCTTTCTAAGTCATTTAGACACACTGAGTTCCGGACTCAATGACACACTGAGCACTACGGTTGGACTCAATGATCTCAAAGTTCTTTTCCAGCCTAAATGATAATAAGGTTCTATGACTATAATTAGTGCAATCTATTTAAAACAGATTGGAGGTTTTTTTAAGTGTGAATAAATAATTTTAACTTAATTAGCTGATGTAAATAGTACAAGACTCTACCCTATCTTCCTTAAGGGCATGTGCTCATTTGTCCACATAGCACATCATCTACTTTCTTAACCAATGGATATTCAAATCACATTAGGAACTGGCATTGGGCTTCAGGGTGGGAACAAAAAGTGACCCACAAAACTCCATGGGATTATGAGTCAGCGGAAGTCATGAGTCATCAGCAGCCTGTTGCTGATTGACTCTGCCTCACTAGTAGGTCTTACTTCAGCCATTAATGTAGATTGCTGTATGGCTGCAGGGATATGCATGCCCGCCAAGGTACATAAAAAAATATCCAAACCAAACTAAAATCTGCCAAAATCTGAAAATATCATGTAACACCCTGCTCTGTATCTGCAACAGCACTCAAAGTAATGTTTGGGAACATTGACCACAACCACACCCATCCCGATGTCTGCAATACAGTCTGGAGGTTTCTCATTGATGGCCATTCCACGTAATCATTCAAAGTGATGCTTGGCTATTTGATTGCTGTGATTTAACACAGTAATAACAATAATCCGGACTATGTTTAAACCACTCACAGTACTTCTAAAACTGTTCATTGGCATTGGCTTCTGCTTTACTAGCTATTTTCAACACCCTTAATTCTAAAGTTCCTCCTCTGGCATCTCTAAGAAGGCCAAGAATATAGGAAAAATATATAGGCAGCCTTATTTTTTGTTTCACTGTCTATCTGATAACTGCACTCCAGTTTATTTATTAACCTTGGATCAGGCTAAAGCCATCTAAAATCCCTATGCATTGTAATATTAGGTCTAAGACAGAACTGCAGGCAGAAGACAGTCTCACTTGTCTCTTAAAATGAAATTTAACAGTTCCTCTTCAAACTCCATGAGTCAACTGCAAGGCCACCTTTTAATAATACCATCCTTTTATTGCAATCATTCAGGTCCCCATGTTCAACATCTCTGAGCAATGTCAGACATATCAGACTGAGGACTTCTGTCATGCTTTCACTAAAATCTTATGCTTGAGCTAGTACTTTCCAACAGAAACAGCCTCTTTCTGAAGACCCTCAGAATGGGAAGCTCATCACCAGCAGTTTATTCTGTCATATTGTCTCAACACAAATAACACTCTCATGGACTGGAATGACTTCTTTCTTAATGTATGAATTTCATCCTTCTTAACATTAGAATTCACAGGAATTGAATGCATAATTTAAGACTTACACCCCAACAGAAATCAACATTTTACCAAACAATTATTAAGATTGGATAAAGAAAAGGAGATTCCCTTTAAAAATAGGTTTTGTTCAACAGGCAAGGCATGAGAGTAATACACAGCAAAATGATTTGTCTGTTGGACATAAAATATCTCATATTTGTTTTTCTGAAAAATGCTATCCAACTGTTTAAGGAATGCACTTGTATTTTAATCAATGTTTCTATAAAACTTACACAACTTTTTTTTTTTGTCCGTGCAAATACAGAACATGAAAGGCATAAGTATGCAGCCTTTCATCTATACACAATATGAAAGAACAGCATTTCTCTGTAAATCCAATGCTTACAAAAGCAGTGAAATTGAAAGCAGGTGGGATGCAGTACAAGGGTTCCTCATCATTCTAAGCATACAGTTATAAAATAAAATAATAAAACCCCTATGCTTATTCAGTCTTGTACTTCTCTTAAAGCTAGGATACTCAATTGTGCCAAATAATGTGTTGTCCAACTTGCACTGAACTAAGAAAACTAAGCTCATTTTCCTAGGGAACTATGCTTTGCTTGTATGATTTCTATATTAGAGACATTATCTATAAGAAAAAAGAACTTAAAGTTTTCTAAAGTCAGTAATGTTTCCAATTTCTTATATTACTGGTGAAATCTTAAAGGATAATGTATTTGAGATTAAAATCCAAAAAGCACAGTATTACCACAATGTAAATATACGCATATGATCATACCCACTTAGATAATCATGTACATACGTATATTCACTCTGACAAGTTCTGCACCATCACTGTTATTTATATTTGATCTGACAGCTGCAAGACACTCCTTAGAACATTTTCTTTAAAACTGTAAACAGTAGATAGCATCATCCTGTACACTCATTAAAGATTAACAAGTTCCTAACAAAACTTCTACCATATTAATTTTTTGCTACCTTAAAAGTAAGAAAATAAAAGGGTAACTTGCATCTTAGTATATTGAACTGTAACATTGAGAAAGAAAAACAGGGAAGATAAAGCAGGGGTTTACATAGTAAATCTGCTGATAGCAGATCAGGTACAAGTTCAGGTACAATAAAGGCTATAAATCAACTTGAAATGGTTGGAAGTTTTAAAAAGTCTCTGGTCTTATTCATTTTTCCCATCTCACATTATCTATTTTCATAATCTTTTAAATTTGGCACGTGGCTGGTATCAACCACTAAAATGAGGACTGACAGTGAGAATAGCTTTTTTTTTTGAAATTTGACTTGCCAAGGAGTAGAATCAATACCCAAATTCGCAAAGGCAATTCTTATGAGATCTGCATATAACTTTGAAGTGCTAAGAGGTCAGAATAATTAAGTCAGAATTAAGTCTGACTGACAGTACTTGTACAGGACAAATGTATGTACTCTGAACTGTGCAAAGTCTGCGGCTGCAACTCAGTTCTGGAAGTGAAATAGAAACATAGAAACATAGAAATGTCTGGGTTGGAAGGGACCTCTAGAGGTCATCTAGTCCAACCCCTCTGCTGAGAGTACAGACATCCTCAACTACAGCAGCTTGCTCAGAGCTTCGTCAAGCCCCACCTTGAATGTCTCCAGGCATGGGGCTTCAACCACCTCCCTGGGCTCCACCACTCTCGTGGTAAAGAACTTCCTCCTTATTTCTCATCTAAACCCACTCCTTTCTAATTTAAAGCCATTACCTCTTGCCCTTTCACTCCAGGCCTTTGTAAACAGGCTCTCTCTGGTCTTTTTATAAGCTCCCTTCAGTTACTGGAAGGTGGCTATTAGGTCTCCCCAGAGCCTTCTCTTCTCCAGGTTGAACAATCCCAGCTCCCTCAGCCTGTCCTCGCAGGAGAGGTGCTCCAGCCCCCAGATCATCTTTGAGGCCCTCCTCTGGACCTGCTCCATCAGGTCCATGTCCTTCCTAATTGACTGCTTTATGGAAAATGTTGGTATTTGCTGTATGCTTTCATTCTCAGCTGTACCAAAACATAGCAATGTAACAAGAAACGAAACTTTTCACTAAGTTTCAGATTGGCAGCATTGCCATAAACCAAGTTGTGGTTATGAAGAACAACAGAATGGACAGTGTTTCATTTCCTATGCTGACTCCTGTCAGATTTACATACCCCCTCTCCCACAGTTTGCCCAGTTAAACCCATCTATGTCCCCTCATATGTCACCTCACAGTATCTGGTGTTACCCTTCACATATACTAATTTCCTCCCAAGCAAGAGCCACAAATTAGGCTGGTTTTGAGGTAAGGGTGTACTTACTCAAGATCATATAAAATGCAGCAAGTAACTGTTAAAGGTCTGCTTGAGCCTACCTCTCAGTAATCTAAACCTTTCCATTACATCCACCAGACAACTTATATAAAATGTGTATAAAAAAATTATGTGTTGAAGTGTTTATATCTCTTCAAAATGCATCAGAAACTGGCCATGGGGGTTCAACAAGGGTAGGATGAGAAGAACAAGAAACAATCATTATGATTGCAGAAGGTTTCAAAGCAGGTTATAAGTGAAAGGCATTTTTGTTAGATATGAAGTAACTGGACATTGTGAAATTATGATTTTGAGAGATTCTACTTCAGCAAATCCAAATGTATTATTTCAGCATGTCCAATTCACATCAAACAAAAATAGATGCATTTTCAGCTTGTTTTCCTGCAATCCATCTGTATCTCAGAGATGCTAACTGAAGTTGTGTGAAAACCTTGATATAAACTAATTCAGCCGGGGGGGGGGGGGGGGGGGGTTTTTTTTGTTTTGGTTGGTAGTGTGGGGGGTGGGGGGGGGTTTGTCTCGGGGGGCAATTCGGGCGGTTTGGGGGGGTAGTCAGAAGATAGTTTAATGAAGTAACACCAGCTTTGGGAGTTGGAGGTA